>JAYMFT010251282.1:0-10900 GCA_038088735.1 Panulirus argus
ATATATATATATATATATATATAATTGGTGTATGTGACATCCATATCCACATTCGCGGTACATCCTTATGATTTTGACGTCCGTGTGCTCACTTTGCAATGCGGATATTTCAATATAACCATTTCAGACTGTTTTAAGTACAACCCGAATTTTGGCAGTACTAGGATCCAGGGGCGGCCCTTCCTATACATTTTATACGTTCAGAGCGTAGAGCTCCGACTGCTAATGGGGCCCGCTAGATCCCGACTGTTATATGACCGTCTTCAGAAAGCAGGAGAGGCTGTCCCAGACACCCAACATTTTGAAAGTGTTCCTGGGCTTGCCTCTAGACCTCCCTAAAGCTCGCTATCTAGAGGAAAGTTTGAAGGACCCAGTTTAGCGCCCCTAAAGCCTAAGGCAGGTCCTGGTGCAAACGTTCAGCGTTTGTAAGAATTTAAGGAAAGAAGAAAATGGTTTTTAAGGACAGTAGCGCCACAGTATAGGAACGTTAAGGCTCCTCTGTGTAGTACCTTAACACAAATGTGTCTGGTGACATCCAGTGTTTTCGAGCAACTTGCCTCCTCGCAGCCTAGGACACGTGCCTTGATAAAGATAACGCTGCTTTTCCATTCATTATTCTTGTGAAAAGTTGTTTTTGATACCGTGAACTGCTTTTTGAAGTCTGTTTTCTTTAACCTTTATGTTTTTTTTTATCATTATATTGGAGAAATTATGACAAAGTTGTGTCAGCTAACGGTAGGGATAATGATGTGGTTCTTGTGTTGTTCACATTAGATTGTAGGTGATTCGGTGTAACAAGTGCTACAGTGATGTTCTGAATATGTACCAAGCAATCTGTTTAATGTCGGGACG
Source organism: Panulirus argus (assembly GCA_038088735.1). Lineage (NCBI taxonomy): Eukaryota > Metazoa > Arthropoda > Malacostraca > Decapoda > Palinuridae > Panulirus > Panulirus argus. The sequence goes on from JAYMFT010251282.1 coordinate 853, forward strand.
GCCTTCTGTGAAGGCTTCACACTAATTCCGACGATCCTATATGACGGTCGGAGTATAAACAACATGTTAGGCTAGTATCTATTTAAGTTAGGTTGTTATGTAACTGGGTAGAGTTAGTTTCAGTTAGGCTAGGCAAACTAGGCTGAGTTAGGTTAGGTTAGTGTAAGGAGGTAGGTTATATAAATATCCTCTTTTTTTCACACAAGCAGCCAGCTCTCGGGGGCAAAAACAAAAATAAAACCTACAGAAGAGAAAAAGTGAAACATCATTGCGGCGTAGGGCAAGGAGGTTAAGCTTTGAAGTTAACCTGGCAAGGATGATAAGTCGGACCGCTTTCGATTTAAGTCTGTCAAGTAATGATACAGAGCTAGAACCACCCGAATGTGAGAGCTGTACTCCATACAAGTGCGAATCAATCCCTTGTATAAACGGAGCAACTGTTCAGAACAGAAGTTTCGACATCTAAACAGGACACTCATTTTCTCATAGGCAGACTTAGCTACTTCCGTAATGTTGGGTTTCCAAGACAGAGCGGAAGTTACAGTAATACCAAATATGTTCATATAGAGTTCAGATGGTGGAAATACAGAACAATCGAAGGAGAGAGGAAAGTTTTGAGGAATTTTTCATAGAGAGATGGGCAGAAAATGGGTTTTGGAGGCATTAAACCTAGCAAGATTTCGTCTACCCAAATGAAATATCCCCTCCAGGTCTAAGTTTATTGAGGAAGTTTCGTCGAGATGAGATGTAGATCGTGTTAGAAAGGGAGCAGAATTGAAGGATGTGGAGGAATCTAGTCGAGTGGTCAACACAAGAGTGCATTTGGTTATTTGTGGAGGAGAAGAAATCGTTGATAGAGCGGAGAAAAGGCGTTTAAGACAGGACAGAACACTGAGGGACACCGCCTTTGTTGGAGAAAGGGAGAGAGGCTGATCCATCAACAACCACGGAGATAGATCGGCTGGAGAGGAAGCTAGATATGAGGGGGCAAATTGAGGGAGGAAAGCCAAAACCCTTGCATTGTGTCCGGGGAGAGAAGCTCTTTTCGGACAGTTCGAAGAGAAATGACGGGGAGAAGGAATGTTAGAGTCATCCAAGATATAGTTAAAAGAGAAAGGAGAACTAAAGCGAGTTTTGCTTTGTCTACGTGACAGACAGCTATAGTACCGTCAGAACGGAAAAGTGAAGGAAAGGTAGAGCGATTCACCTATCAGTGGACAAGAGGAGAAGTTATCACACTTTCTTTGAATAAAGGAACGCTTTGCTTCGCGATTATGCCTGATCCCTTGTCTGGATGACTTCAGAACAAGAACGATCGAACCATGGATTGGAAGAAGAGGTCATCTTGGAGGAAGAGGGGATTAATGCTTCCATTCCCGCAACAGTAACCTCTGCTGTGCGTTTGGCGGAGACAGAAACATCACCACATAGGAGAAAGGAGCTTGGTACTGCGTATAGAAACACTATAAGAGCATCACACAGGGGAATACATCCCTCAGAAGGTTAACTCGATGTTAGGGAAACAATATTTCCAATGACCGCAATATTGAAGAACTACATTTCACCATTCAAAGCGGATTAGCATCATAAAAAGCAGTTTGTGACATTATTTCTAAATGTCCAAGAGTTTTCTTTGATTGATACGCTTATTGGGATCAAATGATATATATCAAAGTTATAAACTGACGCACGTGACCCCTACCTCAACCTGATCATACAAAGGAAGTCAAACAGCAACAAACCAGTTCATCCTAATGAGGCTGTTTATGATGGTGGAAGAGATAAAAAACACAGATAAGTGTGGTAAGAGAAGAAAGATACAGATGTTTCAAAGAAAAAAAAAATCTGCAAACTTTTTATGTATCTGTGGAACTACTTTCATCCACGCTAATTGGTAAATCATTCCATATGTTAACAATCCTGTAGAAGAAAGGTACTTCACCTTAATCGAGGTAAGGTTTTTGGCCACGATTCTGTATCCACCACTAAGATTAAAATCAGAAGAATCTATCCTCAAGTATCTTGTGAAATTGGTATTCTCAAAGCCTTTGATAACTTTGAATACCTGTAAAGGATCACTTTCTAACCTTCTCTTTTCTAAGCTAATTCTATTTAAGTCGTATAGTTGGCTGTCATAGGATTTATGTCTTACCCTGGGGAATCATCTTGGTAGCTCGACACTGTACTGTCTACATTATTTTTTTTTTTTAAGTTGGCTTACTGAAACTGAGCATAAATTCAAGATGAGGACCCATCAGTGACTTGTAAAGATTGAGGATAATTTCCTTTAACTAAGAATCTTGCTCGCCCTTTTTGCTGCTTCATTACATTACTTACTTGGTTTTAAGTCAACGGAGATTTACCCAGATATTCTTCCTTTCTTACCTTTTGTAGTTCAACAGAGTTTACACTGCAGCTTGCCTTCTCGTTTTTACTACCGATAAGTAAAACTTTGTACCTATCGGTATTAGAATTCCTTTGCCACATGTGACCCCAGTCCATCAGTTTGTATATGTCCATCTGAAGCTGCAGAAGTTTAATTTCTGTTGTATATTTACTTCCCAACTTAGCATCGTCTGCGAATTTCAAATTTCTACAGTGCAGTCCATCATCAGTATCATTGCTATATAGAGATTTGGTCTTTGTGATCCTTGTGGTACACCACTTGTTACGCCTGACCAATCTGAGGCTTGACTGTTAATCACTGCTCTTTATTGACGGCCAGTCAACCAGTTTCCTAACACTCGACATGGCACGGGCAAAACATGACCTAATCAAGATCATCTCGGGTTACAGAAAAAAAGTAAAATGAAAAAAAGTACACTTGACTCTTAAGGGAAGAAGAGGGAAAGACAAAAGAATGAGAATTCCACAGCTTAGTTGTTCGAGGGAAGAAGGAGGCGTCATAACGGCATGCCCTCAGTAGGCTTGTCACCTTTGATATGGATCTCTCTCGAATGCTTTTTGAGAATCTGAACACATGGCATCGGCTGTTTTACTGTCATCATACACCTTGATTAAATTATGAAATAAATGAAAGAAATTTGTCAGTCATGAGCGATTTCGTTGAAATCCATGATTCTCTAAATGCCTTACAGTCTTAGCCCGGATAGATTATTTCTATACATGTATGGACTACAGACGTTAAGCCTTGTGGACTGTAATGTCTGTGCCGCGATTGAATACCTTCCTCGTTTTTCCTATTTTGAATGAATAATCACAAAAGTATATTTTGGTGCAAATTGTACATGTGTCTTTAACATTTCATCTATTTTACCATTATTACAAATCGCGACTATTTGCTAAATTACATAACCTATATGGGCATTTCTGTATTCATCAAGTACAGCATGTTTCTGGATGTGGGATCTGGGTACTGTACTTGCTCTACGCTTGATTTTACTGACTTTTCTCAGCTCAGAGCTGCCGGTAATATCTGTATCCTAATCTTAACTTCAAGTGCACCGATTCTTCTTTACTCCCTCTGACCTTTCCCATGAACAAAGCGTTTCATTCTTTCACTTTTTTTTCACACACTTCATTCCTTCTTAACTCATCTTCTACCAGTTATGATTTGTGCTGTACGGGGAGGGAGTTGCGCACTCATGGGACCCCATCTGTTAAGGTTTTCCACCATCATACAGTTGTTTAGATATCTGTATACTGAATACATCTCCCACGTCTTCATTTATTCTTCTTATTTTGGAAACTCAACATTCTCCCACAAACTTCGGGTATATCTGTATGATCGAGAATGCCTAACATTACTCCTGGTGACAGTGTGGCTACCACGCCAGCACCGCCGCTGGAGTGACGAGGGACTAACCTGGGAGGCAGGCTGGGCCATGTGACCTGCTGGGGAGCTGCTCGAGGGAATGGTGATCATCAAGAGGCGTCGGCTTATATATGCCCAAGCAGCCGAGGGGGGGGGGGAAGAGAGGAGGAGGAGGAGGAGGACCAGGGAAAGGCGGGGCTTATGGCCTCATTTAGGCCTCAGAATATTGAGGTATGACAGGAGAAGACGCGATAGTGTTATCAGTCTAGAAAATAGAGAAAAATAGTGGCTAAAGATCTCGAAAATTACTGCTTTAAACACCGATCAAGAAATTGTGGGTGAAATGTCCTGCCATGTGTGATCCACATCACAGGTCATCCCCCATCCACCCCTCGTCAACTCCATTCATTCTCACACCTATCAGTCCGCGGCAGGAATACAGTGTCACACTGACACCACATACTTCCTCAGAGAGCGGCCAGACACCCAACAACTCATACATCGATGCGAAAGCGCTTGGCAAGGACATTCGTCTTAGAAAAATACTAGACAACAGGATATACAGCACCAGACGTCTTAACACCAAGTTGACACCCGTCACTTAGTCGTCTGCTAAAGGCTCAGCAAGACAGCCTTCCACAGAAAGACTCGACACCAAACAGCTAGACGCGAGAGGACTCAGTTCCAGACAACTTCATACAAGCAGTCCATCACCAGATATCCCATCACCAAGCACCCCATCATCAGGCAGTCCATCAACAGGCAGTTCATCAACCAGGAAGCCCATTACCAGGCAGCCGTTCACCAGGCAGTCCATAGTCCATCAACAGGCAGCCCATTAACAGGCAGCCCATCACCAAGCAGCCCATTACCAGGCAGCCCATCGCCAGGCAGTCCATCACCAGGCAGCCCATCACCAGTCAGTCCATCACCAGGCAGCCCATCACCAGTCAGTCAATCACCAGGCAGCCCATCAACAGGCAGCCCATCACTAGGCTGCCCATCACCAGGCAGTCCATTACCAGGCAGTCCATCACCAGGCAGTCCATCAACAGATATCCCGTCACCAGCCAAGCTCATTACCAGGCAACCCATCACTAGGCAGCCCATCAACAGGCAGCCCATCACCAGGCAGCCCATTACCAGGCAGCCCATCACCAGTCAGTCCATCACCAGGCAGCCTATCACCAGGCAGCCCATTACCAGGCAGCCCATCAACAGGCAGCCCATCACCAGGTAGCCCATCAACAGGCAGCCCATCACCAGGCAGCCCATACCAGGCAGCCCATCACCAGGCAGTCCGTCACCAGGCAGCCCATCACCAGGCAGTCCATCAACGGACAGCCCATCAACAGGCAGCCCATCAACAGGCAGCCTATTACCAGGCAGTCCATCACCAGGCAGCCCATCACCAGGCAGCCCATTACCAGGCAGCCCATCACCAATCAGTCCATCACCAGGTAGCCCATCGCCAGGCATTCCGTCACCAGGCAACCCATCAACAGACCCCATCAACAGGCAGCCCATCACCAAACAGCCCATTACCAGGCAGCCCATCGCCAAGCAGTCCATCACCAGGCTGCCCAGCACCAGGCAGCCTAGCACCAGGCAGCTGGTGACAACACAACATGCACATTCTTAATCATCACCTCCTCACTAGACAAGGGAGGCGAGTCACCACCTGGCACCAGACACTGTACACAACTGCCCACCACACAACTTCCCACGGACACTATACACAACTCCCCAAAGGACATTTCACTACCTGATGATAATTATCTCATTAATCCGCCAATTTCCTGCGTTGAGTATTATTGGCAGTTCTTTCGTAATTACTCTCACTGTAGTGATCTCTTATACACGTGTACATTCATCTCACACGATTCAACAAAGCGTGTGAAGTGGAAAAGTAAGAAGCACTTCTGAAAGTGTGGAGGTCCTTGTTTAGCTATAATGTACTGAGCAAGCGTTGAGATTGTGTCAGTGATATCACGAGGGTGGGTGCACTTGATCCATCCGGTATACCGAATTATGATCATAGAATAGAAAAGAAATCGTTTTACTTTTACTGAAATGTGAAGATTAAAGATTAGCAGCATTACCACTGCTGTTGTAAAACCATAACTTTACTTCGACGCTGATATTCAATGATTAGGTTATCCGTTCTCATTATCGCATTACATATTCCTAATGCGAATGTTGGTAATTACTGACGAATGACGTCACCCCAACTAGACTAGACTTGGGAGGATATCACGGAGAGCGGCTGTGGACTGATCTTGATCCATATAAATTTCTCCAGACGTATTTAAACAATGTACGGAAACGCCCAGCATAACCATCTGAGCTACTGTTTGGAAAACCAGTGAACAAGGAATCATCACCGAGAGAGTGCGGGTGAACAATCGTGGTGCCTTTTTCTAAGGAAGTAGAAAGGGGAAACTCAGGCATCTGTGATGAACGTCGTCTGATTTAAACTGAGAAAGATTATGAGAGCAGCTGGGTAATTCCTTGTAAGGAAGAAAATGCGGACCCAGAGGCAGCTTGGGTTCAGAGGGAAGAGGTCTGGTATAAGGAATTTTCAAGACTATTATGAAAGAGTGACCTACAGCTTAGATGGTTGGACGGCGCGCGTGACCTTGCAATGCCAGAAGGGATGTGACTGATCTGCGACAAAGGCTGGTAAAGATGCCAGATGCTTGCCGTCCACCGGTCGGGACCATAGGTCAGGCAGTGTTGTGATGTTGGATGTGAGTCTATACGCAGAGAGTGCAGGGCAAATCGGTAGTAACTGCTTTTTGTCTCCTTTATGGTAATTGCATCATGGGTATGTAGGGTCTTGGGATATGTTGAAGCAGTGTTTGTAGTGTTGGAGCAATGGATGATGTCCATAGTGTAGACGGGAGACTGTGAATTGTCTTTGTTTGGGAAGTGCAGATTCTGCTGCGTGGGTATCTGGTGGTTTGGAGTTTAAAACTATGCTGGGAGGTTGGTTGTTTAGAGCCTGTCGGGTTGGTTCGGGTTGTATGTGATTTGTCAGTTTTATGTTTGCCTGGGCTGGGTCACCTGTGAATAGAGGTTACTGAAGTGTTAGACAAGAGCAAACTTTTCATTTTTACTTTGTTGACAAGATAACAGGAGAGCCTAAGGGAAGAATGGCAGAAGATAAAAGTAGATAAGGCTACGGGAGTTAGTGAAGAATGGGAGTTTGTTCGGGAAACAGTGCTTACAAGTGCAAGAGAAGTGTGTGGCTTCCGCAATGTAGGATGGGGGCATGTTAGAAACGGGAGTGAGTGGTGAGATAAAGTTAAGTTTCTAGTGAAAGAGACAAGAGAGGTGTATGACCATTACTTGCAGAAAAAGAGTGCGAGTGATTGAGAGATGCACAAACCAAAGCGGTCTTGGAGGCAGGTGCAGGTGCTGCAAAAGATGGCAAGCGAGAGTTAGGCTGAGCGAGTACATGCAGACTTCGGGGAGAATAAGAAAATGTTTTGAAAGGAGGTTAATGATATGAGAAGAACAAGAAAACTAATCGGAGTGTCTTTGAAGGAGGCAAATTGGGAAGTGGTGACAAGAAGAGATAAAGATGAAGAGAGGGAGCATTTTGAAGGACTGTTGAATGTGTGCGATGAAGAGATGGAGATGTTGGGAGTTTTGGACGTGGAGGTATGCGAGAGAGAGAGAGAGAGAGAGAGAGAGAGAGAGAGAGAGAGAGAGAGAGAGAGAGAGAGAATGATAATTGATTTGGTGAAAATAAGAGTTAGTGAAAGCCTTGCGTAAGATGAAGTGCGGTAAAGCGACTGGGATGGATTGGAATGTAGATGAATTTCTTAAGCAAGGGTTGATTGTGTTGTTGGTTGGCTAGTCAGGATTAATACTGCATGTATGGCACATGATGAGGTGCCTGAGGATTGGCGGTATGCCTGTATAATGCTCTTATAAGGCGAGGGAAATAGAAGTGAACGTTCGAATTACAGAAGTATAGATTTGTTTAGTGTACCTGTTAAGTTGTATAGGAGAGTGGTGACATGCACAGAGCATCAGATTAGGGAGGAACAATGTGGTTTCACAATTGGTAGATGTGTAGATTAGGTGTTTGCTCTGATGAATATGTATTAGAAATACGAAGGGAAAGAGAAGGATTTGTATGTGGCATTTATGAATCTGGAAAAAGCACATGATAAGGGTAATAGAGGTGCTTTGTGGAAAGTGTTATGAATAGATGGTGCGCGAGAAAAGCTGTTAGAAGCAGTGATGAGTTTTCATCAAGTGAGTAAGGCGTGTGTACGAGTAGGAAGAGAGGTGAGTGGTTTCAGGTGGAGGTGGGTTTGCGACACGGGTGTGTGATGTTACCATGGCTGTTTAATCTGTTTTTGGATGGGGTGGTGAGGGAGGTAAATGCGAGGGTATTGTGGAGAGGTGTAGGTCCACAGGCTATCGGGAGTAGGCTCTGGGAGTTTAATCAGTTATTGTTTGATGATAAATTGCTGGTGGCAGATATTCAAGAGAGAAACTGCAGAAGTTGGTGTCTGAGTTTTGGAGAATGTGTGAAATGAGTGAGTTGAAAATAAATGTGAATAAAAGCAAAGTTATAGGTTTAATAGTGCAAAGAGACAGGTAACTAGAAGTGTGAGTTTGAATGGAGGGAATTGGCAGGTAGTGGATTCTTTTAGATACCTGTGAGTGGAAATGACAATGAATGGAACTGTGGAAGCGGAAGTGAGCTATATGGTGGGTGAGCGTTTAAGGTTGTGAGTTCACTGAGGAATATGTGGAAAGAGAGATCACTGATCTGTGAGGACAACTATGGGTGTTTCATGTACAATAGTTCCGTCGGTGTTGGATGGATGCGAGGCATAGGCCCCAGACGACAAAGTACGGAAAAGGGTGAATGTATTGGAAATAATGTCAAAAGGACAGTATGCGGTGTGAGGAGGTTGATCGAATAAGAAGTGATGGGGAAAGAGAGTGGCGTGGGAAGAAGAGGAGTATGTAAGAGAGAGCTGAAGAGGGTGTGCTGAAATGGTCTAGACATACGGTGAGGATGAGTGAGGAGAGGATGACTTAGAGGGTATACGCATCTTGAGTGGAGGGAACAGAGAAGTGGAGAGATGGAATGAAAAACCTTTGATTGTTCGGGGCCTGAAATGCAGGAGGGTTTGAAGCGTGTAAGGGATAGAGCAAATTGGAGCAATGAGGCATACAAGGGGAGATATGCTGTTATTGGTCTGAACCGGGTTTTATGAAGCGGTGGAAGAACCAAAGAAAGGTCTATGCGGCCTGGTTATGGATAAGGGTATCTGGTTTTGGTGCATTACCAATGACAGTTAAAGAGTGGACATGAGCAAATGAGGCTATATCTTTTTCTGTACATGGCGTTCTTCGTTAACTCAGGAAACGGCGAACAGAAATAGAAATATATCAAAAATATCGCCTCTTATTTTCTTTCGATTTTCACTAGGGAACCTGTATGGTAGAGGTCACCACAGTAGGTGTCGACGTTTCACTCTCTTGAGAACATCTTCAGCAATGATGTGACATGCAGGACTACAGCTAAGATCTTACAAGCGGAACTAGGCCTGCAGTATGAGAGGCCACTATATAACCACCTCAGACACAGAGAGGCGTACATTCAATTGGGCAAATCCGTACAGATCATCTGTAAAGCTAAAAAGTGGAGTGTCACAAGGAGGAAGCCTCTCACAACGTGATACATTCTATACACATCGGACACACCAACACCATCAGTACACAGTGGAACTAAAATGTATACGGACGATATCGCCCAGATTCTTTCGTGACCAGGCAAGTCTACAGAGTTCATGACACACTACACAGTAGAGACAATAGAAACAATAAACCAGTTCGAAAGGAAATGGCAAAATAGTAAACCTAACCAGATTGAAAGTGATACCAACAGCGAAGAAACTCAGTCATCCGTGCCCGTATGCCACAGATGGACAATTACTCTGCCTGAAAATAACAAAGGACAAGTACAGGATTCACATTGAACAAAAAAGGAAAAGAGCGAAAGAAAAACTTATTACAGTGAAAAGATTAACAACAGAAATAAAGGAATCTCTATCTTGTATTAATCTAATCAATATTTAAACAATCTTCAGTACAATACAAGTCATCAACAAAACAAACATATGAGAACTACAGAAAGTCCAAAAGCTGCGTCGTCCGTTTCATAGAAATATATATATATATATATATATATATATATATATATATATATATATATATATATATTTTTTTTTTTTTTTTTTT
>JAYMFT010251293.1:0-10900 GCA_038088735.1 Panulirus argus
ATATATATATATATATATATATATATATATATATATATATATATATATATATATATATATATATATATATAACTTAAATTGTGTGACGATGTTTGAAGTTATAGGATATGGAAAATGTTGGAATAATTTTAGCGTATGGAAGAAGTGGGAATCGCTCAAAATGCATCTGCAGTATATATAGCTACACATACGATTATTTCTTAAGCATGGTGCGAATATATTGCTGTCTCAGAATTATGCTCAACACCTCAATAGGTGTTTGGGACTCTTCTGTAGGTTGATGTGGTAGCTTGATGTTGACGACCTCAATGAGACCGGCAGATGATATGCCTACAGACGACATTTCCAATAACCTTACTCAAACACGGGCTAAACATACAGTGATGGCATGTATGGTCTTAAAATTAACATGGTGTTAAAACATTATTCTGTTGGTGGTTTTGACGGCTTTAAGGACCCTAAGGCCTCCTTCACACTATCCGGTTTCTCGTCGTGGACGGCGCCAGACCGTGCCTCGACACAGTTCATCAGTATGTACCCTGTAACGGAAGGAGATGGATCGCAGGCAGCGTATGGAAGCCCAGTACCTCTTGTATTTAAGGAAAAAGAAAAGGTGGCAGTGCAGAATCCACTGGATACACCCTCTCAACGAACAGAAACACACTGGGAGCATTTGCTATATTGTATGAAGAACTAAGAATGGATGATATAAAATTCTTTAACTATTTTCGTGTGTCCATGGAAGCTTGATGAACTGCTACAGTGCTTATATCTGTGCCTACGACATGAGAACTCCAAAATGGGAGAAGCTATTCCACCTGTAGAGAGATTATCAGTTCCCATCAGGCAAGATACATACGAAGTGTATAATATATTGTTATTAATCATAGTTGTACATGACAGATTGTACTCTGGCGAGGGAAACTAAAACAATTTGCTACAGAAAAACAAAACATTATTTTTTTCATATGGTGTAGAGTAGTTATCAGTACATAACTAAATTAGATGAGTAATTGTTCATTATGAAATTAGTGACAAATGAATACAATTAGCAGCAAAACAAAATATGATTATAACTATTTCATATGCTGTAGACTGGCTAGCCACGGGACCGGACGGAGGCAGTGGGTCGCCGTACCTGTATCCGGTGCCGGGCCGGCAGATTCGCCGTGAACGTGCCGTGTGAATGCCTCCATAGGAAGATTCAGTGGTCTGAAGTTCACGGCGTCGGGCCGTGGATGGCCACGGCGAGATACCGGATGGTGTGAAAGAGGTTTAACGATTGACAGGCCTAAAACCCAAAGGACCAACCAACCATCTACATAAAACGACAGAAAGAGAAGTGTAAAAGTATATATATATATATATATATATATATATATATATATATTGTAATCAACCTATTTTCCCACCGTAGGAAGATAGCATCAGGAACAAACGAATAATGGCCTCACTTGCATACGTCCATTCAGTAGCTGTCACGCACAATACACTTAATCCGGATCCTACCATCCACTGCCAAGCCTCTTAGTTAATCCTTACTGCTTCATCTGCCTTAGTTCGGCTCATTAGCAGTACGTAGCTCCCCGCATACCAAATCGATCTAATTCATTCCATCCAATGTCCGCCTCTTGCCCTCCTGATTAGGCAGGCTCCCACACTCACAAGCCTCCTTCACTCCATTCCCCCATCTCTTTCTCATCTCCCCTTTCCCCTCTGCTCCATCTACTTCTAACATATAGATCCTCTTACTCAACCTTTCTTCACTCATCCTCTCCATATGCCCGAACCATTTCACCACATCTTGGTCGGCCTTCTCTATCAGACTGTGCTTATTACCACGCCTCTCTGTAGTCCTGTCATTCCTTACACGGTCAGTCCGCCTCACACCACGCATCATCCTCAAGCATTTCATTTCCACCACGTCCAGCCTCTTCCTTTCCCTCACATTCAGGATCTAAGATTCACATCCGTACAACATCGTCGGGACCACTATGCTTTGTGCACACTCATCTTTGCCCAAACAGACATAAACCTCACCTTACACACACGGTCATCAGAGCACCTAGAAACATTAGCCCTCTTTTCCATCCTACGACTCAGTTCAGCCTATCTAGTTCTATCTACTGCAACATCCACCATTAGGTACCTAAAACCCTCCAATTCCTCCAGGTCCTCTCCATCTAAACTTAGACTCAAACCTTTGTGTCTCGCTCTTCTGCTGCATCTCATTACCTAACTTTTGGTCACATTAACTCTCAACTTCCTGCTTTCCAACACTCTCCCAAACTCTGATACCAGCTTCTGCAGTGTCCCCTCTCGAGTCTGTCCCCAAAGCTGTGTCATCTGCAAACAGCAACTGACTCATTTCTAAAGCCCCTACACCCTTGTCATACAGCAGACCTGCCCCTCGCTCCAAGACCCACGCATATACCACCCGCGCACCCGTCCATGAACAATCTAGACAGCCATGGTAACATCATACACCCTTGATACAGACCTACTTTATCTGGAAACTATTCAGCCTCCTCCCTTCCTAATTGCACACACGCCCTTCTATCTTAATAAAAAAATTGCATTCAGGGGCTTTTATCTCGACTCATATATTCCTAACACCTTCCACAAAGCCCCTTTATCAACCCTATCATAATACGCTGCCACACACAAATCCCTCTCTTCCTCCACGTATTTCTTACACGAACCATAAACAAATGCATGTGTGTGTGTGTGTGTGTGTGCACATGATCCACACAACCTCTACCACTCCTAAGCCACACTATTCCTCCTCAATCTGATGCTCTGTACATGCCACATGCCTCTCAATCATCACTCTCCCATAGAGTCTTATCAAGTACACTCAACAGACTTATACCTCTACACTTCGTACATTCATTACTGTTCCCTATACCCTCATACTGACATGGATACTGCCAACCCTCGGGAACCTCCCCAAAGGCTATACAAACGTCAAGCAGTCTGACTACCCAGTCATCAACCCTCTCACACTCCTTCTTGAAAAACTCATTAAAGGTTTCGATAATCTCGATCTAACGAGCTACATAAGGACAGATTCGTCTGATTTCTCTATTATTAACCTGGCAAACATTTTGACCTCGGATGTGGCGAAGTATTTGTCTTTAACAAAATTTTTAACATGGAATGATTTACAAAACAAAGTAGCTGAAAGTAGTGCCACAGATACGTTTAGGCACAGACTTGTTATATGTTTCGCTTCACATGCACGGCTGATATCTTTTCACCTGAGTTGTACGATAAGTTTATAGATCTCCTTCTTTGAAGAATCTGCCTTTCTACTCGTACCACACTAATCCATGAATCTCCGTCCTTTCCCACTACCATAAAAAGCCTCGTTAGGACCCATAGGTCTGTTGCTGTTTGAATCATTTTTGTATTCACCGACAATCCCATTAACCTCTGCTGTCTCATCTAATCCCAAGGTTTTCACCTCCTCTCTCACCTCTCTCTCATACATGTCCGCCGCTAGTGCCAGGAACAGACGATCAAAGGCCACATATCCATTCTATAGCTGTCAGATGCATTGCATCGAAACCGCAGCCCCTGCCTACAAGCAGGCCCCAAAGACATTTCTGTGGTTTTATCCCGGCCGCTCCACATTTACTGTCCACTGACAGCACGTCGCTCCCTGTATACCACATCGTTCCTATCAGCTCTATTCCGCACACGCCTTTCACCCTCCTGCATGTTCAGGCCCCAACTACTCAACGTATTCTTCACTCCATCCTTCCACCTCCAGTTTGGTTTCGTTCTTTTTCTCTCCACTGCTGACACATATATCTAAACCATTTTAGCTCACGCTCTTTATATATATATATATATATATATATATATATATATATATATACGTGGTGATATCAAAATTGTATGTATATATACTGTGCATGTAACACAAACATACACAGAGCAGAGTATGACGTTGTACATAATCATAATTCCGTCCGTGTGTATGAGCGTGTCTGTTTTTGTCTGAGTCAGGTGAGTGTGTAATAAAGCGTTCCCAAGTCTCTCCTCGCATTACATTTTCTGTAACTTTTACCACACATATTGCACTTTATTCCTCCCCAGGGAGAGTATAAACAAGGAGAGGACTCTTGGGTGCGTGAGGGGAGGGAGGGGACGGGTGGGGCGAAGATGATGAGGAGGGGGGAGGATGATGATGGGGAGAAGGAGAGAGGGAGGACTGGCGGGTCGGGAGAGAGGGAGGGAAGAGGTTGTAGTCATGGCCGGGAGCCTCCTGGTGGCACCCTGGATACATCGCAAGACTAGTGCCACCTTAAGAGGGTTCGACACCCGGGGCGTGACCCGCCAAGACTACGTACACCGGACGACCGGCCCAAGAGGTCGTGTGGGCAGGGTTGAATCCAGTACCTCAGAGGTGAGAGGAACGACCAGGGAAAGGGATGTGGAGGGTGAGAGGCTGGAGAGCGGCTGCAGCGGTGGCAGACGGGGGGTGAGGGGCAGGTGGCAACACACACACACACACACACACACACACACATGGCTGGCGTCGTCTGCCTGGAGGAGTGAGGCGATGACCTTCTTCCCTCAAGTGAAGTGTTCGTTGTCCTCCGCTAGCCGCCCCTGGTCACCCTGCCGACCTACGTACGTTTCCTCCAGCGAGGCCACCGCACTGGTGAGGATGACTCTGATTCATATCTTATGTATACTGTAAAAATTTCTTTTTGTTTCCTCGATATCTCCTTATCCTTGTGCCTGAAGGCAACTTAAGTACCAAACAAAGGAACACTGACCTCCTTGCATAGCCTCGCCGTACTCCACTGGTCTTATCTTCATGTCGTGCGACTGAATACCAAGATGGACCAATGTACTTGATCACTACTGGCAGTCTGTCTGTCTCGCTGCCTTATGTGCGTCGTACCAATGTCGCGCGACAGTCAGTCAGTAACAAAAGTGTTCACTACCAACACTTCCTGGTTCCTGGTCGCGCCAGAGACGGTAATAACACACTCACATCAAAGAGATGAGCTGCCCAACCCACACTTCTCTATGAGGGGGTCGCACATCAATCATTCTCCCCCCGCAGTCGCAAATCAATGGTCCCCGCTGCGAGGGACGTAATAATCACTCCCACACCCGAACATCAGACTCCACTCAGGCATCCGGAGTCGGTAATTCATCACCAACACCCTACATTATTCATTCCTTCCGACGGACAATATCCGTCACTCACCCTAATGTCCAAGACATTCATTTCATCATGAGGCCAAAGGGCATTACCTCTAATTCATCCTCATATAACCAACATCACTGTCATCTTTCACTGTGCAGCATCCTTCATCCACTGTGCAGTAAACATCATTCAACGTAAGATGGAAATAAAAAAACATTCGATCATTCCAGCAACATACGCAACATCTACCATTCACTCTTAACATTCATTCATGCCCAGTCATTCATTCCCCACGAATACCTATCAACCAACCACGCCCCACTCTTCCGTTCCGGATCCTCCCCAGGGTATCAGCGCCCCCAAACTCCCTCCACTCCCACCCTAGCCTCCCACATCACCCAGATTCACCTAGGCATCAACAGGTCCTCCCCCCTCCCGGGCTAAACAGATTTCCGAAGCGGGGGTTCTGTGGGTCGGGTGGCCAGCGCTCCGCCTCGGAGGCCGCTGGTCGAGCCATGAATAATGAACCGCTTCAAGCCGAGGTGACCGACCCCCTGTACCGGGTCTCCGGCCGCCACGCGACGCTTCTTTTGTGCTGGCTGTTGACTGGCTAGACGGTGGCCCGAGGTCCGAGTTGAATACACTTACTTTTGAGGATCAGCCACGGAATCCACAGCGAAAAGATTGTGAACTGGAGGGAAGTCTTGACCGAACTGGCGTCATGGTTCATTGATTCGAAATTACCATGTATAGAAACAGCGAAGCTTCACGCTAGAGACAGGAAAGATTCATGTAATACTAATCCAATTCAAAGATATATGATGCTCAAGGAGTTGTCAGCCAATATTATCAAGTTTCCCTACAACAGGTAATACTTTCTCTCTGATTTAATAACAATTAGATGTTTCAAAGTGAAAACCAAGGAAATGCGAGTAAGTGTGAGGGAGTAAGTCAGAGAGATATCCCGTGTCACTACAAAGGCGCTGCTGATAACTGATGACGAAGATGTGAACTTCATTCCCCCAGGACCAGAGGAACGCTTGGCCACACGCTAGACGTTCCTTTACCTTCATAACCACAGATATCTTTCTCTTACCTGCAGTCTCTTAGCTGGATTGTGTGACCGCATTTGTGTGTGTGTGTGTGTGTGTGTGTGTGTGTGTGTGTGTGTGTGCAAGTATATCTATGTAGGTAGATGTATATATGAGTAGTATATATACGTATATTTGAAAAGTGTGTATATGTATATCTATATGTATGCCTGGATATGTGTGGGTGGGGGTCGGGAAAACACAGTCAGCAACACCTAAGAAAACACCAGCGTCCACCAGGACACAGGAACCACAAGCTGGTGTACCGTATCAGGAGGCAGCCTGACCAGCCCGGGAGGTACCATGCATTCGTACGTAACACGTTACACTACCGTGCACCGTCAGTACCACCGATAACAACAACTCATTAGGCACAGAAGTCAGTTAGGATGAATTGGGTATTATGCAGGGTTCAAAGCGGACAATGAAATTCCTGATGTTGGTTTAACTATACTGAGAAAAAAAAAAAAGTTCTGATACTCTCAGGAACACGTCGAGTCGGTTTTGAAGTTATTACAACTTACTAACTTTGGCGGAGAGTTCCTGCCGGTGATGGGCGGAACACTCCTCGCTTACGGTGGGGGTGGGTGAGCAGGACCCGTGGAGACAACCCTACCTCCCGCCTGATGGTTCCTGATGTGCTGGTGATCAGATGTGTTAACAATCCTCTCAAACTCCATCTCCAGAACGGGTCAGTCGGGCTCAGGAAGACATCAAGACACAGAACAGGAGGCAACGCGCCACCCTCGACTCCTGTACTATATCATCTCCCTCACACTTATCGCCTCAGGAACCACCACTCGCAAGACACCGTCAGCTCCCCACTACACCCCGTGCATCTCCCCGGACGCTCACCCCAGCATGCCCGCCCGCCTCCTCCGCCTCCCACACTACAGTTCCCTTCCAACACGTCTGCCCTCAACCATGTCGTCACAGAGAAGCGACCTGGGCAAGCCATGACCTCGTAATATTGAGCCTGGGGAAAAAAAAAAAAAAGAAAAAACTTGTTTTTCAAAAACAAGATTTTTTTCTCACCCGTCTTCCTTCCTTAATTGCATTTGCTCCCCATGTCAACATTCAGGATTATAACCCCAGGAATCGAGACACGTTTCTCCTGGAACACCGATGTTCCAGCAGGAGGTCATCTGCCTCCCTAGCCATCTCCAGTCACAACGGGGGTAAGTGTCTCCTTTTTATCCTCCTTGGATGAACCTGACCAAACCCAGTGTGAGGTTACACCTGCATCCACCCCGTCCACCGAAGACAGCCTCACTCTGTCCCTACACACCTTCTATCCTGTGTTCTCTTCATCATCATTCCATCCTTATGTTTACAGTCGGTGCGTCTGAGGCCATCCGGCAGCACTGCTTCACTTGCAGGGATCTAGACAACCTACCTACCACTTACACCTTACAGAAGACCACTAACCTCTCTCGCCTCACATCCCAGGCACCTCTCCTCTGTCCCGCTCCTCCCTACATCCATCGCTAATAACCTGAAGTTCATAACCACATGATGGTACCACCCTTGGGTAAACGACTGGCCTGGCCCTTAACGGTCTGGCTAAAGGCCAGGCCTTGATGTCCAAGGGTCGTCGTACCGTCGTGCTCAAAGTGTCGAACACAAGACCTACAGACAAAAGTACACTGCCAACATTAATTGGGATGATAGTATAGAAAACGGCAGATCCATATAACCTCCACCCGAGGACAGTGAGTGAGACGAAAATTGAAACGGCAAAGCCGTTGGCTACTCTTTTCAACAAGGCACTTGCTCCGGGGAAAGTTCTAGGCGAGCGGAAGCTTGCTATTGTAACACCAGTAGTCAAAAAAGATAATCAATCACTGCCTGGAAATTTTCGTCCAATTTGCTTAACATCGGTAGCTAGTAAACCTATGGAAGCCAACAATCAGGACAAGACTTTAAACCATAAAGACGACCACCATTTAATTAACGATTCCCAGCATGGTTTTCAATGAAATC
This sequence comes from Panulirus argus, assembly GCA_038088735.1. Lineage (NCBI taxonomy): Eukaryota > Metazoa > Arthropoda > Malacostraca > Decapoda > Palinuridae > Panulirus > Panulirus argus. The sequence goes on from JAYMFT010251293.1 coordinate 8,245, forward strand.
GCTCACGTCTAACAAATCTGCTTGAACTCTTTCACGATATAATTAACATTTATGATGAAAGCAAAGCATTTGATGTCGTCTGTCTAGATTTTCAAAAAGCACTCCATAAAGTTCTGCATCAAAGGTTATTAACAAACATTGTCACACGGTGTACAAAGGGCTGTAATTCGGCGGTTGGGAAATTAGTTGACTGGCCACAAACAGAGGGTAGTGATAAATGGTCAAGCCTCAGAATGGTTAGACGTAACAAGTGGTGTACCACAGGGATCAGGCTTGGGACTGCTTCTCTTTCTCATATATAAAAATAATACTGATAATGGCCTGCGTTTTAATGTATCAAGGTTCGCAGATGATTCGAAGCTGGGAAATGAGTCTTCAACAGAAGCTGAGCATCTGCAACGTCAGACTGAGATAGACAAACTGATGGAACAGGGGCTTTGGCAAATGAATTCTAATACAGAAAAGTGAAAAGCTTTACATACAGACAATAAAATCGAGAAGACAGACTACATTATGACTCTCGTTGATCTACAAAATCTATATGAAGAAAAAGACTGTAGTGTAATAATCTCTGGTGACCTAAAGGCAAGTAAGCAATGAAAAGAAGCGGTGGAAAGAGCGAGCAAGATTCTTGGATTTAAGGTAGGGCTTTTGAATTTAAGTCCAGGGGAATTATCCTTATTCTTTACATTAATAAGTGCGTCTCCAATTTGAATATTGTGTTCAGTTTTAGTCATCCAATTTGAAAAAAAGACGGGCAGAATGGAGAGAGGAAAGAGTCGAGCTCCCAGGATGATTCCCGGAGTGAAAAACAAATCCTACGAAATCCGACTAAACGACTTAAGTCTATCTAATATCGATGACAGGTTATGAACTGTGGTAAATCGAGATAATCAAAATTATAAAAAGCTTTGATAATCTCGATATAACAGGATATTTCAGGCTAGACTCGTCTGATTTCACACGTGGTAATGGATACCAACTCGTGAACAGACGTTTCAGTTGGAATGAGGCGATATGCCTTTTCTTCATCTGGATTATTAACGTATGGAATAATATACCAATGACAGCAGTTCAAAGCAGTACCATACATACGTTTAAATACTTCGCGTCGAGTCTACAACCGACATCATTAGCTCCTCGGTGGATACATGAAAATTTTGCGGGGTTTTATCTTCGAAACATCAATATTCCTTCAAAGTTTTCACTCGTAAATCTGTGAGTTTCTGACCTCTTCCACCATTACAAAACATCCTCCAAAAGGACCCACTGGTCCGTTGGTGTTTGCCTTCCTTTGTATTCCTGTGTCCCCTGCGGCGTACTGCAGCATGAGATGTAAGGTCAGGTCTGGCTGTGGACCAAGTAACGACACGGATCGTATCGGACGCAAACTTCTCCTTCGTTGCTTCCAGGTCCAACACCTGGCCGTGTCTTGCCCCAGCAGGAGCTCTTAACGGTGACGCAGCAGCGGCGGTGATGCTTCGTCACCGTTGTGAGGCGAAGCAAGTACAAAAAGCAAACATAAAAATGATACAATGCTAAACACATCAAAATGAAGGCTAACAGAAATAAGAATAAATACAAAATAAAATCAATCACTTATCATTATTATTACCATCATTATCTTTTAGCCCCAGAACCTTTTTCTAGTGCTCCGACAGCTTCGAGGTTGCGCTCCATTCAGGAGCAAGGAAATGGTGGAGGACTTTGGTGCATGAAGGTCCTCAACGAGGCCATACTCTTTTCCGACTACTGACGATAGTATGCCCTTGCCGAGGGTGAGTTTTTGCTCAAGGTGTAACCACCAGCATGCGGAGTCCGGTAACATCTATCATACTCACACGTGTACACACATACACACTCACACACGCACACACACACACACACAGAGGAGGTGGTTAAAGCAGACCGTGGACATAAAGTGAAGAAGCTGCGTACGGTAAGAGACTGTTCAAGAAATGGGTCCCCATGAGTGTAAAACTCCCTCCCCCGTAGAGTTAAAACAGGTGATTCCACATACGCAGCATCTTTGATTGGTCCGTTACGTGGCTGATGAAGTTCAACTGGAGTAAGTGTAAAGAAATGATGATGGGAGACAACAAAAGAAGGCCCTGAAGTGACTATCATCTGTCTGGGAAAAACTGTACAGGAATGTGTGTGTGAACTCCACAGACCTGGGAGTCGTCGCTGCCCCTAACCTGTCGCCAGAGTTCCTCCTACGAGGTCAGATAAGGAGTCGCAGTTGTCTGCCGGCAAATACTAGAATTGCGTTTAGGCTCGTGGATAACGTAACACTCAATCAGCTTTAGCGTTTGTATGTATGTAATTAATGTAGATGACCGAATTTCTGAACTCAGCAACTACTAGCTAGACCGTTAGCAAATCTTCTGCAAGTTTTTGGATGGGGAAAAGAGACTTTCTCGAGGGGGAACAAAATAAGTGTGGACTCCTTTTGGGACAACCTGTTACTTTTATGCGTCATGTACTGTCTGTGTCGGTCTCATAACTTAAAAATGGGTAGGTAACCCAATGCACTCATACGCTGATGACTCAACACTGCATTCATCCACATCTTTCACTTCTGCTCCCTCTTCTTTCACTCGATCTGCGTCTCGCCTTGTCACAGCTTCCACAATAAACTCAGACTTGGACAGGA
>JAYMFT010251304.1:0-10900 GCA_038088735.1 Panulirus argus
TATATTTCAATTAGGGCCCGGCCTTGATGTGGACTTTTGTCCGTGACTGGAGCCTTAAAAAAAAAAAAAAAAAAAAAGTCGGTGTTAAATGCCCGTTACCTTCTCATTTTGTTTTAAGGACGTGTGAGTAAAAATGGTGCAGAAGGTGAATTACCTGTTTAGAATGTATTATGCATTTCGTTGGAATGTGTACTGAAAAGTTACTGGTTTATTTAGCAAGACTTGGTCACACCAGAGAGGGACGTTTAGCCTCTCGTATGGAGGGGTTGGCTAGTTGGTGGAGAGGAGGAGTCAAGGGCTGGCATGCGAGGGTGGGTGGCAGGGAGAATGGGAACGGGGCTACTGTGTGGGAGGTGGTATGAGATGAGACTGAGGTGGTTGTGTGGGGGGTTGGGATGAAAATGAGATGGGTGTGTGTGGATGAAGGTGGGGGATGGGAGTGGGTAGAGTGAGATGGTTGAGGTGAGAATATGAGGCGGTGGTTGAGTAGGGATGGGGACGAAAGGCTCCGTTCTCAGGATGGGCTGGTGGTTCAGTAGGAGTGGGAGGAGTGGATTGAGGTGGTTGACGTGGGTTACGATTGAGGTGTTTGCCGGGTGGGTGAGACGGAGTTCGTGATCGCGTGGGATTTTAAGGTAGGTGTGAGGTGGGATTGAACGATCTGTTTTGGTGAGAATGAGGTGGGTGGGCGGGTGGTAAAGAGATGATTGTGGGATGGTAGTTAAAATAGTTACACGATGGGATATGTGATGGTTGCGGATGGTAATAACATAACTCAGGGTCTAGAAATCCAGAGATACTGGAAACGTAAATAAATACTGAATTGCGATGCTCTTTTCTATATTCTTCTTCTTCTCCTTTGCCTTATCTTGCTGGATATTCTCCCAGTGTGAAATATATTTATAGCCAGCGTCGTCGAGGTACGGCTCGGGCCGGAGATCAAAGTAGGTGTGATAAGACGGCTGGGGTTCTGTAGGGAAGGGCGGGGGCCTCATACGGGGAGCCCTGGGCTACGCCTGCTGGCTGGATGTTGTAGCGTAGGGAGCCTCACAGAGAGCCCTGGGCTTCATTCACTGGCTGGATGTTGTAGCGTAGGGAGCCTTGGGCTTCATTTACTGGTGGGATGTTGTAGCGTAGGGAGCCATGCAGGTGAGCCTTAGGCTTCAAACATACAGTTGGGCTGCCAAGCGTCGTCTTTTGAAGCTCCCGTCTGGGTTACTCCGTAATCTGATGGTTGTTGGTAGGTTTCACCGTTTTAGGTAGGTTTCGTGGTTTGTGAGTGGGTTTCATTGTGTGTTTTGGGACTTCATTTATTTGTAGATAGGTGGGTTCCAGAGTGCGTTGCTTCCATCGTTTATGGTTGGGTTCCATCGCTTGTGGATAGGATTCATCTTTTATGGTTGGGTTCCATCCTTTTTGGGTGGATTCTATTTGTTTTGGATGGGTTCCGACGCTTATGGGTAGGTTCCATCGTTTGTGGGTGGGTTCCATCTTTTGTAGGTGGGTTTCATGTTTGTGAATGGGTTCCATCGCTTGAAAAGCCCTACGTGTGTCGTTGTTTAGACGGGTTCACAAGCGTTCGCCATCGTTTACAGATTAATGTTGATGGTCCAGATGATTTACAATAAGAAAAATTGTGATCTGGAACATTATTTAAAAAATGGTTTATAAGGCCCCATTGTTTAATATTTATATCTTGTAAATAGAATCATTGTAAACGTTTTATTGCCTGTTGAAGTGCAAAAAAAAAAGAAGGGAATATTTACTATTTAAATGCTTTCAGCATCAAAGATATTCAAATGCACCAGCTGAAAGTAATATGGCGAACTAACTGTGCTCTGTTGACGATAACCATCGTATCAACAGTTTACACGCATCACCGACAGAGGTGTGGTCCAGAGAGCGACACCGTTATTTACAGGTCGTAAGATTATCCTTCACCCGTAAAATTTTGTAGGTTACAGACTCTCGCCCTGTGCAGAGGTGCGGTGTTCTGCCATCATATGTTAAGGGCTGGTGTAACAGAGGCGTGGTCAGTGCCATCACTTTTAAAGGAGTGTCCCTTTGCTGTGATGGTGAGTGCCACTACTTCTCAAAGCGTTACAGGGGTGTCGTCTTGAGTGCTACCCTTGAGCACGATGCTGTGATTCTAGGCACTACGGTACGGCGCTTGAGTGTCGTGACCTGACAATTGACTTGACCCATAACGGCCAGGTCAATCGCCAGGCCATCGTACGGAAGGGTCGCACCGTAACACTCAGGCAGTGATTTACAGTGTCTGGATAAACGGCACCCGCTCGTACAGGATATAATTAAGGGGTTCACCATTAACTCCCAGCGCCTTAACTTTGACCGTCATCATTTACCGGAGATTAACTCGGCTTTTACAGGAGCGGCGTGGCTTTGTTTACAAAATTATCAGCAGAGAAACATAACTTTTTACAGAATAGTAGCATTGAGCGCCGTCAATTACGAAGGATTATTGAAAAGAAGACTTTTTACGGAACCAGCGCGCAGTGGCTGCTTCATCCTTTTTGTTCTATGCAGAAAGCTCCAGTCATGGAGGCCAGGAATATCATGAAGAAAAAGAAAAAAAGATAGATTGGTCAGAGGAGGAGAAAGAAAAAATCTGGGTTTCAGTCGCTGAAACGATACTGTAGCCACCGTGTGTGTATGCAAATAGCTGAGGCTGCCTGAAAGAGAACTTGAAGATCGCTTTCAGATGGCAGAGATTTTATCCTTCTCTGATCGGCCTTGGCGGTCCGATTACACGAAGGGATTCCTTCATCCTTCGCGACGAAGTACTGCTATCACATCTAAGGACTCTGGTGGCCAGTTCCATTAATAGAGGGTAAACCAGCCGAGTAATGCCGTGGTTCCCCGCAGGGGTAGTAGCACTAGCTGTGACGTGGTTGGGTCAGGTATTTTTTTTTTTTTTTTTTTTTTGGGGGGGGGGGTTACATGATGGACTCGGCTATCAACTCCTCTGAACCGTCCCTGAGGGTCGTTAAGTACATAACGCGACACTGGGACGAGTGGCGTCGCGTCGCTTCTTCCCAGCCGTCGTCGTCAGAGCTGCCGGCGTTGTTTATTATCCCTCCGTTTTACGCGCTTGCGTCCAGTGATCGGTTAGTCATCCGAACCGGAAGAGATCCCAGGCGGCGATCACCTTTAAGGTTACGCGTCCTTAACATTATATGCAACACGTGAATTCCTGGTATTGTCTACACCCGGTATGAAAAGTTCCTTTCAGACTTTTACATGAAACAATATAACAACACGGACGAAGGATTTTGAAGTGGGCATAGGTCTGGCCTCATACTGGTAGCCATGCTTTCATGATATTGTAATATATCGATTTCTAGCGACATTATCTGTCATTTGCCATAACAGATATCATATTGATTTCATGTTTCGATGGAATTAATTATAAACTGGGTGTGCCATACTTGTCAGGAAATTTGTCTCACATCCACGCTTACATACCCTGCCGAGTCGTAGTGATCGTTTCGAAATTCATCGGATCCATCGGGGAAGATGCTTTTTTTTTTCCAACCGTAAGTACAGCACATGTCACTGGCATTATGTGCACCACTTGTCACTGACACTGTGTACAGCATGTGCATTACTGGCAACATGTACCTACGCAGAGAAAATATTGGAAGCAGCAGCCAGTTGTTTGCTCTGGGTCTAGGTCTTCTTTGGGGCTGTGGGGTGCATGCAGACAGCATACGAGAACAGTGGAGTAGTAGAACAGAAAGAGGGGGAAGCAGCGCCATAGCAAACGGAAAGAGGAGGTTGGAAAGCGTACACAGAACGAGAGTGGGAAAAGGTAGAAGGCTTTTTTTATTCCGCTCTGGTTGAAGAGTGAGGTGGAATAAGAACTACCCTTGATAAGTGAGCAGTACTTCATGCTGGGATGCATGATATCTGTTGATAGGGACTGGCTGCTAACAAGGAAAATTTTTCCGTTTCTGTACAACACACTTCAGCTAGAGCTGGATTGTAGCGTATGCTAGTTAGGCCATGGTCCAGAGCCCCGCGCCTCTTGCACCTAAGCCGTACTAAGCAGGTATTTCTGGCATGACTATAGCCTTCTGTAGTTAGAAATGATGTAGAACTTAGGAAGGGTAGGGCGGAGGATATATCAGGTATTGTGACTTCCTTCAGGAGCCAAAATCTCTCCCTTCTACCTGTATGGGAAGGGGTCGGTGCTGTTGGTGACGTTTACAGAGGGTTAGTCAACACGCCGTCGGACAGGCTGACCATCAAGGAGGGTGTCTGTGGCCACAATGATGTTCGACTGCAGGTTGATGGTCGGAGCTCTGTCACATAAGTGGACAGCCTCCAAGAATTTAAGGCACCGTTTTTCCTTGTTTGACGCGATGATAGAGGTGTTTCTTTTCATATCATTCATAGTAAAGTTCAGAGCATTCTTCTAACGCTTCTGGTGCCTCGATGCTCTCTCGTTCAGGTGGTTGACTGGTGCATCGCCCCAGGGATACATCTAGTTTGCCCAGAACGTCTTGGGATGAGTATTTCCTCGTTACGTGTGAGGAACTGAAAAGAGATTGATTTAATTGGCTACATGTGTACATGCGTTGTTTTAACCAAGGTAGACCCAGCGTGCCTATGCCCGCCTCTTGTGTGAGGATGCAGTTTACATTATAACAGTATTCAGCCATCGCCCAAGAGGTGATTTAGTTTTCACTGAGTAAGCATTTCCCTGACGAGAGCAATGCTGTTGTCTAGCCACATTCCTATGGCAGGAGTGGCAAGTGGAATGGTCGCCTGTTCCTGAGAAAGGGGGAATGTGTTTACTATCTAGTTTATTAGTGAAGGGGCATTGTTTATGGTACGATCGAAGGGTTTTTATTAATCATTGATTTACCTTATTTTATTTTTATTTATTAGGGGAGAAAATTTTGTTTGTCCGCGTGAGAGGCTTGCTCTGGTGACTGAGGAACGGTGGAGCTGATGAACGGTATGGTGCTGGGGGAGTGCTGTAGCATTTGTGAGGTGGGATGCCGTTAGTTGGAGGAGAGGGGATGCCCTGGTGTTTGCTCGTGTTTAGATGTAGTGTTCGTTAGTGGGGATACCTCGGTGGTTGTGATTATCGAGAGGGATTTTTTGTAGTGGGTTTGGGAAGATGTTTTGTGAGATGCAGGTGGAATGCACTGTTGACTGGGGCTTCCAGAAGGGATGTTCTGGTGTTCGCCAGTATAGGGAATGTTGATGGGCTTTTGTTAGTTGTATATTTTTCTCGTATGTTGTTGCTAATGTTATTTTTCTGATAGATGGATTTGCTTTTGGTAGGTCCTGGTTTTATGTCTAAAGTGTGGGAACCTGAGAGAAACGGGTGGCTCACATATGTAAACTTTGTTTATCACGTCCTGTGTACCATCCCCTTCTCCTGGTCTAAGCGCCGCAAATTTCGTGGACCTCACGCGACCTGTGCCGTTATATGAGGTGTTTCCTGAGGTGTGCCCCTTGACCTCTGACCCCAGGAGGCTTGTGACACTCCTCCTGACCCCGGGTGTGGTGGTGCTCACCTGGAGGTCCGCGGCCCTCTGTCTCATGTTGCAGGTGAGTTGGCCGCTGGTCTGTTCACAGAGTCCTCTCTGTTTCTCTCTCTCTCTCCCTCCCTCTCTCTCTCTTACACACTTCCTCTCCCCGGGGATCTATACCGCCTCAAGGCATCAGCCGCCCCTGTTGGACGATTTGGAGGGACTGTCGACTAGCTGTGGGTGTGCCGATGATACAGTTGGTGTTGTGGTGTGCTAGAGGCCGGTGTTGAGGGCCAGGGGCCGCGCGCGGGCTAGGCTAAAGCTTAGGTCGGTGGAGCGGGGCGCCGCGTAGGGACGTCTTGCCGCGATGCCTACGTTGTGGCAACTAAGCGCAGGTCTCGAACCGCTAGCTGCTGGAGTGGTGTCGCCCGGCAGTCAGTGGATTTGGTGCCGGCCTGGCAGTCAGTAGCGAGTCGCGGCGCGTCCCCCCCTCGAGCCCCACGTGACCACTAAACAGTTGCTCCCTCCTACGGCGTGACACCTGGGCCACACACACCACCATCTGGGAGGCGCCGCCGTAACATGCTCCAGGCACCACCAGCATGCCCAGCACGATAAGAGGTAAGTCTCCCCCAACCCAACCCTTGGGCAAGAGCGGCACTAGGAGCGCCACGTCCTCCCCCCTCCCCAGGCCCAGGCGGCACCCGAACTCCCGAGTGGCCACTGTGATGTAAACACTGCCATGTGACCCGGGCCAGGACAGTGCCCCCTCCCTCCCGGCACCACCTCGCGTCACGCCAGCCCAACTTGAAACGTCGGCCGCTCATTTGCATATACGCCAGGGATTCGAAGACGGGAAACTGGGCTCCCGTCGTGGACAAGGGGGACCTGGCAGCCCATGTCGCGTGACCTGCCGTAACGTGACTCGGGAGCCACGTGACCTCGGCTGAACCCTGATGCTTTGCATTGCATCGTGTCCACGTACGCCTCGCCCGCCTGCCGTGAGGATTCCCTCGTATGTAATCGTACATTTCAAGGATTCGAGCTGTGTGTGTATGTGTGTGTGTGTGTGTGTGTGTGTGTGTGTTTGACGTGGTGGGAATGAGAGAGCGTACAAAGGGTCCCTTGCCCTACACCCACCTCACGGTGACTTGAATCCGCCAGCGAGAGACAGGTAAACAAAGACGGCCACCTGGACCCTCGACAATGGTGCCCGGGCTTGACCAGCTCACCTGTGATGGATACCTTGATAGAGATGAGGTGTCTTGCCTGTCACCGTCGGGGGTGTTATGAACCCCCCGAGACATTGCCAGTGCTAGAGAGAAATATTGCAGTGATGTACAGTGCTTCAGTGAAGTGCCATATTATGGAAATGTGCGACACAAAAGTGAATTGATAGTGATGTGAGTGTTCCTAAGTGTCATTGGTCCCCGAGTACGGTCCCTGGTGAGGGAGTCGGCAGTGAAGTTATAAGCAGTTATAAAGCGGTTCACTTTGAAATGGTCGTGCAGGAAAGTGGTGGTGCATACCAGTATCATGACAGGAAAGCTGACGAGTCGGCTGTTCCATGGAACAGCCAAGGCTACTAAACTGGTGCAAGGTGTTGTCATAAATAGCACCGTTAAAGAAGACGGAGTTAATGTTTGTGATCAACCCCCCGATCCCTCTCTTTGCCGCCTCCAGGACACACACACACACACACACACATAGGTTAAGAAGTGCTTGGGGAGGTTGCGGGGCGCCAAGATGTACTCTTACAGGTGCTAGGGGGAAAAAGGTGGGACAGGTGTCACCTCGACTCTCTCTCTCCCGTCCATGTGCCATGACGCCAGGGTTTCCTCTGTGTGTGTGTGTGTGTGTGTGTGTGTGTGCGTGTGTGTGTGTGTGTGTGTGTGTGTGTGTGTGTGTCACTGGGTGTTCTTCATAAGGCATCGTACCCACAAGGAGAAAATAACATACCAGATATTACTACTGTATCAGTGGGTGATATTTTTCCACTTAAAAGATTTTTAGAAATATTTTTAAAATTCTATAGTTTCGGGTATTTCTCCTTTGCATATATCCTGATGCGAGTGCGTATGACGACATGACTTTTCACCCGCATGATAGACATATCTCGCGGTGTGTGTGCGTATATGATAACAGGACCACCACGGTTATGGTAGCGTGCCGTAGTGAACATTCGTATGCGTCGGGTCATGAGCAGCTCACGTGGTCATGCACTGATGGTGAGGTGATCATGATGTGGAATACTCAGGGAAGGTCTTTGGCGCGTTTTCTGCCTCGAACGAAAATCCACCGGTGGAAAACTACATGCCGAAGAATGAGAGAGCGTGACCCTGGGTGAGACCAGGGTCTGAGGTCTCTTCCGGAGGGCGATAACTGCATATCTGTGCTTTGGGTGGTCTCTGGTGAACGGTTACTTCTGTTCAAGGCGTATTCAGGTGCCAGGTGTGTGTTGTTTAAGGTGTGCACACATTCGCCCCGTACCGTGTGACTGCTGTTGCGATGTTACGGGGGAGTTTTGACACTAGTCTTTTTCCCTCGTCTCTTAAACTTGTTTACATGTGCTATGTCTTTACACCATTGTCTGTATATACACTCACAGAAACACCGTGTGTGTGTGTGTGTATGTATGTATGTGTGCATGTATGTGTGTGTGTGTGTGTTGTGTGTGTGTGTGTGGAGATTGACTAACATGCTCAGAGCTATTCATGCTGGCAGTGGTGGCTCACAGCTGCCGCTGTTAAAGGTGAAGATGTATGGCCGGGCAACGCCAGTGAGGGTGTATGACGGGGTTCACACACACCCCCTGCGCCACGCTAGTGAAGGTGTATGGTCGGCCCACACCACCCAGGCGACACCAGTGAAGGTGTATGGCTGCCAGTACGACTGTTAGCTCAGCCCACTTACATGCAAGTGCTTGCCACTTGACCCTCCAGACTGTGAAGCCTAGTAATGTAAAATTTAAGGCTATGGTGGAATACACATCTCTGCATCTGAATACGAGTTATTTACTCCTGCAGAACACAATGCCCACACAAAAATGCCTAATGACATAGTAAGAGTAATGTGATACTGCATATATATATATATATATATATATATATATATATATATATATATATATACACACCTACTGCTCTTTGTACTGTTTTCCTCGTACTGAGAAACTGTGCACAGTATTACAATATCTGTGAACTGAATTAGAATGCTAGACATATTGGCTGAAAAAAGAAAATGTTTTTAAGAAAACCTGACAAAAGAGCCTAGATTTTTGACGTAGTTTGTGCATGTGTGTCTGTGAATGTTAATTATATTATTCCAGGAACCTAATTAAGAGGCTCCTGCAGTTTGAAAGCTGTGCAACATCTTTTAGCAGTTAAACGATGGACTCCTTCGAAGCGAGGAACTTTCATTCCAGCGGAGTCCACCATCTCTCTGCTACTGATTGTAGCGAAGCCTCGCAGCCATAGAGGTGCAGGAGCCCCGTAAAAGGCGTCCTTGGGTTATATAACTAAAAGAAAATATGATATTTCTATTTTATACGTAAATGCCCTAGAAACCCCACCTCCACCCTGTACGCACAGACAGACAGACAGACAGACAGACATACAGACAGACAGACACACAGACACACGCACACACGCACCTCTTACCATCCCGCCTCAGCATCCACTTTTATATTAATCTCTCGGAGAGCTCTAGAAGCAGGCCACATACTGTACACCGGACGGAACCATAGGTCAAGAAGGGTAATGTTTTGTTTACGGCTGTGTCCTGTAAGCACTGAGGGGTAATTGATTCCAATCTTAGGTGCGAAAGTTGTACATATCTCGGACACGAGGAGTCTTCTGTTATGTTGAATCGGTGTTGCTTATGGTGTTTGGTTAGTGTTGTCCAGAACGCTGACGAGAAAGCGCAACTCGTACGTGCCTAGGGAGTGTACTTTCAGTTGGGTTCGTGTCTGGTGGGGTGGTGCTTGTGACTGCTCTGTGTTATGTCAGTCCCGTGTTTGTTGGGGGGGGAGGGGAGATATGTAGGGATATGTTGCTGAAGTGTCTTTGTTTCTTTTTCTGTTTGGTGGTTTGTGTTTTTTGTGACACAAACTACATATATATATATATATATATATATATATATATATATATATATATATATATATATATATATATGTTTTGTATATTATATATTCCAAGTTTAGGTGGTTTTTAATTATGAGTATTTTTCTTGATTATTGACTGGATGGACAGGTTTTCAAGAGCTCTATTGTGAGACAGGTAAAATACAGTAGGAGGTTGTTAGATCGTAAAGTTCAGCTCGAGGGGTTAAGCAACATTGTACTGGTCCTTGCAATTTCGTTTTCACTTACAATTTTATAGTACTGCAAGAAAACGTGAACCAGTGCATATTTAGCACATATGATTATGTTGGGTAACATGTACTCGGAGATGGTCTGCCCTTGAGCACGATCCTTGGGTGTGATGAGCTGCTCTTAGATCTAACTTTACCCTTAAGGGATCAGGTCAAAGGGCCAGGGCCTTATGCCCAAAGGATTCGTACCGTCGTTGGTTATGGGTGTCACCGTCGTGCTAAAGGGGCATAACCCTACTCCGTGTTCGTGGAAAGTGTTTTTCTGAGTTCTTGAAGTAAATAATAGGTTGCCGAATACTTATTGCCTGGAACATGTGGGGGTAACGGATATCTTCCGTTTTCGTTCTTACGTTTAACACTTGCAACACCGTCTGTTTTCTGTTGTGCAGTAGGGTCAGACTTGATTACGGTGACAAAATGTTAACGTAGGGTTACACAGATGCGCAGACCCCACAGACCCCAAGGTCCAAGCGAAGTAGCCGGGCCTTAACGCTACGGAAGAAGATGCAGGCCCCCACCTTAACAGCAGTAGAATAAAAGGATAGCAAAGCTGAGTCTCTCTCTCTCTCTCTCTCTCTCTCTCTCTCTCTCTCTCCACTCCCTCCGGCAATGTTGCCACTGTTCGCTCTGATACGTTGTCCTGGGGTCTCAGTGACACAGACTTTCCATAGATTGTTGTGGTTACAGAGGAACTCACCGTTTTCTCGTTGATTTTCTTGTCGTTGCGAACTGTTGCACAGATTGCGTAACGTTACTCGTGTTATTAAAGGACATTAGTCAGGTTGTAATTTCTATATTGATTGTTCAGAAGAGTGAAGCATTTTTTTTTTCCAGTGATCTTCTAACGAGATAATGATGCATCATTATTTATAGGATCAGAAAGACGTTTAAAGTTGGTTCTTGCTGGCTCTGTGACATGCAAACATCTGGTTCTTGCTGGGTTTCTAACAAGCGAAGGTCTGCCTCTTGCAGTCTCTCTGACTTGCATACACCCGGGTCTTACGGTCCCTGTGACATTT
>JAYMFT010251315.1:0-10900 GCA_038088735.1 Panulirus argus
ATTAATGGCCTTTGATTAGGTAATGATAAAAACATGGATCTTTTTTAAGGTGATATACGAAATCATGCCTTTTTGGTGCTGTCGTTTTCACTAGCTTTTTCTTTTTCCTACATTCCAGATCGTTTCGTAAGAGGTGTTTACAGCTGAAGAAAGCGCGTTAAAGTCGATTACACGGGAAGAGCGACAATTCTGGGCATTGTTGAGAAAAGGCTCCCCAGACCAGAGGTCCATTAAACGTTGAAGTGCGTAATGGAAGAATAGTGGCAGTGTCATCAAAGGGAAAATATCCCACGAACATCCGGTGCTAATGGTGCATTTGCCAGGAGGGCGTTTAACCACAACCATCGTGAGTGTGCGCCGCGCCAGCAGAGAGCTCGACATTGCCGTGTTAAGACGCCGTGCGATCTTTCGCTGGCGCATTTCTTCTGTTGTCCCCGTGGACTCTCAGATGTGCCACCAACGAAAGCCAGGAGATTTAGGAGATGAATCAAAGTGGCATGTGTTCGCGGGCGACACGTTGCGAGGACTTAAGTCTATTCCAGGCCTGCAACTGCTGGCGCAGTTGTCCTGGCCAGAGGCCCAGCAATGTCATCTCTCTTACTCAGAGGCCGCTCGCACCTACCGCCATCAACCTTCATCAACGCTCTGAAGTCCCTGGATTGTGTGGACCACCAATGCCTCCTATCGAATGTTATACTACTCTCTAACAATATGGTTGTACTGGTCGCTACAAATGACCTGAAACAGCAACAGACCATTGGGTCTTAAAGAGGCTCTTTGTGATACTGGAAGAGAACAGAAACTCATGGATTAGTGTGGTAGCAATAGAAAGACATACAGATTTTTCAAAGAGGAAGACATATAAACTTTTCACATAACTAAAGAGGTGTAGTTGATATCAGTCGTGGATTTGAGGCAAAGTATTTATAAAGTCTATACTTAAGCGCATCTATACAGTTACTGCTTTCGACCACTCCGATTGGTAAATCATTCCATATGTTATCAGTCCTGTTGAAGAAAGAGTACTTCGAATCATTCGAGGTAAAACGTTTGCCCACGAGTGTATCATACTCGTTACTACAAGAGAAAACAATCGAATCTATTATCGTCGGGTCAGTCAGGGCTGCGCTGTTGTATCAGAGGCTTCGAAGGTTATTCCTAAGTAATATGAAGACTACGTAGGTACTGCTTCACCACCTACGCATCTATTGGACGTAGTAGAGGGCGAAAAACTGTTTGGTCTTAAAGAGTTACATTCGTCTCCGTCTAAGTGCTGAAAATCCTAGGCAGTGAGCTGTACCATCCACCCACCCTCTCCTACATTTATATATCGGTGAACCATCTCATCAATACCTCAGACTCCCTCGGAGTCAGGTATCCGCGCGCTAATCCAGTGTTGTGAGGGGAACCTGATGAGGTCAACATCTCTGACGCATAGGATCAACAGCTACGACTATAGGAATGGCCAATAACAACCCCAACCTCCTAACTGATGCCACATATCGGCGGTAGCAGTCATATATCGGTTTTATACACCCCCTCCCCGTCCCTACACCCATGACGACCTGACAATGGAAAACGCATGTCAGAACTTAAAGGTCAATTACCGATTCATTGATGCGTCATATGGGGATGGTGGACTATTTGGTATTCCTAGAATGAAGCGCAAAGCTTGGATGACGCTGACATCAGTACCCTTAAAGTGGCCAAATATCTGCTTCTTCCCCAAGGGATCCAAAAGACTGCACCCACTTGACATGTCCTGGTTCACACATTCCGCATTAAGGAACCAATGCAGCATGGAGACAGGACTTTTGCCACAACAGCACTAACCTCTACGGTGCTTACACTCACTTCGCCGCCATCGCCCAGATACCCTCACATCTTGACACCATCTGTCTTCCAGCCAACCCCACCGACCCCTGGGTCGGTACAAGAATATGAGGTTGCCAGACATCTACACAGCTTCAAGGCGATGCACTCTCCTAGACCCGCTGATTTACCTACGAAACTGTACAAGAGGGTCGTCCCTCAGTCAGCCAAAAGCTTCTACTCCATTATCAGTGTTTCCCTCCATCAGTCAAAATTCTCCGCTACTTGGAAGACTTCCTGTGTATCCCCAATGCCGATGTCAACAAGCCTACGATCTCTTAGCAAGCCACTGCAATCACCCCAACCCTCAGGTGTCTCCTGAAACTTTCCTATTCAATTGGGCTTACATAGTTACTGCAAGTTCCATACACTCTCAACAGTTGGTAATATGAAGGGCTCCTCTGCCATCCAATGCCTCGTCAGCTTTCTAAACTTATTCTCTCATAATCTAGAGAGACACATGATCTGTGGCTCTCACCTTCATTGACCTCTCCAATGCTTCCGACATACAAATACAAATGAATTCAAACAGCAACACACCAGTGGGTCCTAACGAGGCTGTTCGTAATACTCGAAGAGAACATAAACTCCTGGATAATATTGGTAGGAGTAGAAAGACATACAGAATTTACAAAGACCTGTAAACTTTTCACATAACTAAAGAGCCGCAAATAATATCCCTCGAGGATCTGAAGCGATATATCAATCAAGTGTATCCTTTAAAGAATCTATGACACTGCTTTTAGCTTCTCTAATTGGTAAACTATTCCATAAGTTAACAATCCCATTGAAGAAAAAGTATTTCGCCTCAAAAAGTCAACCAACACGCAACGAACACTGGTCTGCGGGGAAGTCTCATTAGCTTTGCAGACTTTCGCGGTTAGTATGGCTTGCCTGTGCCATTCCGAGGGCCATTTCCACCTCGGGTTCTTCACCTTGCTCGTCTCACAGAACACAATGACGGGACATGTGTACGTGCATCTGCTCGATGAAAATAAGATGATTACTAATTGTCGTCAGCGTTGACAACAGCTCTTTCGGACCACGCTGCCTCCGGAGCTGGATCATCTCACACCATGTCATCTTCAACCATTCCAAGATCGTAGTTATGCAAAACAGTCTCGCCTCCAACCATATTTAATCCCCAACTTTCTTATTAGGCCTCAGCAACCTCCACCAGGTTGTTTTGTCCAACAACTTTGTCGATGTCACTTTAGGCGATAAACTAAGCTGGAAGGTTTGATTTCTTTTATGACGTAATCAACATGTATGATGAAAATTTAGTAGTCCATGTCATCTATACAAATTTTCAAAAAGCATTCGATCAAGTTCCACATCAAAGGTTAATAACAAAAGTTAAGTCACATGGTATAGAGGGAATCATGCGTCGGTAGTTAGGAAATTGGTTGACTAGCTATAAACAAAGAACAGTGGTTTATGGTTAAGCCTCAGAATGGTGAAACGCAACAAGCTGTGTGCCACAGGGATGAGTCTTATGACCAATTCTCTTTCGCGTATATACTGAAGATACTGATAACAGGATGCACTGTAAAATACAGAGATTCACAAGCAATGCTAAGTTGGAAAATCAGTCTACAACAGAAACGGAATATCTACAGCCTCAAAGTGACATAAACAAACGGATGGACTTGGCTCACAGATGCCAAATAAATTTTACTATCGATAAGTGCAAAGTTTTAACTATCGGCAATAAAAACGAGAAGGTAAGATACAGACTGAATTCTGTTGGGCTACAAAAGGTAAATGAGAAAAACAGTAGGGCGTAAAAATCTCTTGCGATCTAAAGCCAAGTAAACAGTGCACAGCGGAAAAAAGGACGAACAAAATTCTTGGATTCATGGGTAGGGCTACCGAATCTAAGTCAAGGAAAATCATCCTTTCTCTTTACAAGTCACTGATGCGTTCCCATCTTGAATATCTTATTCAGTTTCGGTCACTCTTCTTGAAAAAAAGACATAACATGGATAGAATGAAGAGAATGTAGATGCGAAGTAGCAAGATGATTCTCATTAGACCCAACTAAACTTAAATCTTTATAGCTTAAGAAAAGAGAGGTGAAGAGGTGCCTAATATAGGTATTCCTAATTATGAAAGGCTTCGATAATTTCGATCTAGGAAACTACTTATAATATCTGATTCGTCTGATTTCACTCGTAGTAATGGATACAAACTTTTGGGTAAACATTTTACCTCGAATGAAAAGTATTTTTCTTCAACAGGATTGTTACCATATGGAATGATTTACAAGTTAGGGTAGTTAAAAGTAGTACTTTAGATAGTTTAAAAGCATACAAGTTAGGGTAGTTGAAAGTAGTACCTTAGATAGTTTAAAAACAGACTTGATCAATATTTCGCTTCACATCCACGATCAACATTATTTGAGCCTCCTTAGCAACATAAAATGTTTACAGGTTTATTTCACTAAAACCACTGTACATTTTCCTGCCCTTACTATACTAATCTAAGAGATTCTGTCCTCTTCCACAATTACAAAGAACCTCGTTAGGACCCAGTAGTTTGTTGCTGTTTGATCTTTTCTATTCTTAATGAGGTGGAGCAAATTATCACTCAACCCACCAATTTTCCTGACCACAATGACCACTCTTCTAATACTCTGGTTGTTTTTCGTATGCAATCTTCCATCTACTTCCGCTCTGGTAAATAAACCTGTTAACCGCACCTCTTCCTCCAGCAATCCCTTCTAAGCGTAAATATTGGCACCTTAATAATTCCGACTGGATTAACTCGTGTAAATTCTTTTTTTGACTTCCCTTGGATAAGGTACTCCCTCTCCTCTAGTGATGTTTCTGTTGAACATATAGCATAGGTTATTGGAGCAGGAATGGAGACATGTGTCCCCTTTTCCTCAACGAACTCTTCTTCCAATGAATAGTTCAATCATGCCTCTCCTGATTGAAAGGTCCTGGCATACCGGACTTGAAAAACTCTCTTCCTCCGACTCACATTCATGGATGTTTTCCGTGAGGCGAGGCGTTCTTTACCTGATAGGTCCTTCTGCTCTTTGGCTAAGGGTATCTCTAACAACTTCTGTCATACTATCTTTCCTTCTTTTTCTGCTCAGACAGTACGGTAGCTGTTCTTCCCATTGACAAAGCAACTTTTTGGTTCTCTTTCCTCCTCTAACTCTGTCTTGGAGGACTCTAACATCCTCTCGCCCCCTAACGCTTCTCTTACTAATCCTAGCCCCTCACTGTAATTTCTCTTCGCACTGTCCAAAAACCTTTTCTCTCTATAGACACAAGCAAGGCTCATGGACCACACAGCATCCATCCCCGTGTACTGAGAAAGTGTGCTTTCGAACTTGTGTCAGTGTTTGCTTGCCTTTTTCTATTTATGTTAAACAAGCAGAACCTGTACTTCTTGGATGCATGCCTTGGTACATCCCATTGCAAAGAAGGTTGACCGTCCTAACACCTCTAACTATCATCTCGTTGCTTTGACAGTTACTGTTTCCAAAGTCTTTGAATCCCTCAACTCCCATATCCCAGACATATCAAATCTGACAGCCTTCTCATCAATATGGCTTTCGTAAGGCGAGATCCACTGGTGATATTCTTCCATATCTTTCTAATGTCTGGTTTTAATATCTGATAGTGTTGGGAAATACTGCATAGTTGCCTTGATATATCAAAAACTTTTGACAGTGCAGTATCGGTGTGTTTGTATGTGTCTGTGTGTAGTACCAGACCATACAAACTGCTGAGAGGAAACCATCATGCAAAGACGCCAGAAGACTTGCTCGCTCACTTGACCAAAAAAACAAAATCAGCTTCACTGCTTCCGTGATACAATTCATCAGAAATAATCCTGCGCCTTTGGCACGGTAAATATCAAACCGATATTTACTCTTGCTGTAGACGTTGCGCATCCATCCAGCTCTCGCAACAAGTCGCTAGTAATACATCTTGGCAGAGTGTAACCGAGTTGTGGCTCTGATACGAATCTACCTTCACGTAATGACATTTGGTTATCTATCTTGGGTAACTCCGGTGGTCAGGAAATAACTGGCGTTAGGTTCCGCCTGAAGAAGTAAAGAAAGACCACCTCATCAAATAGCTTTCCCGTGCAACGCTGAAGACTCAATCGTCATATCGATATTAGATCTATCAATGCAATAGAAGTGCAAATATCGCATCTAAATAAGTAAGTAAGTCAAGGAAACTTCACGCACACTTTAGTATATGTAATACAGAAAATTCAGGTATGGACTTAAGGTTCTTCCAAGCATTTTGCTGTACATGGGAAAGATCCATGGAAGCAAAGAATGCAAGCTGGAAAAGACGGCTCTAATCACACCAGAATCTCGACTCGTCCAGTTCCTGTGGTACGCATCCAGCAGCTGCGTATAGTGGACAGAAGAGATACCAGGGAAGGAGTCGAGGCTCCGGAAGGTTCAGAGAGGAGTTCCGGAACCACAGTAGGGTGTCCAGACTTGTTTAGATGTGACAAAAAGAAAAATCAAACATATAAAAACGTATAGGTTAATGCAACAAAACAAAATTACATACATTATATATATATATATATATATCTTTTCATTTATGTATGTTTGCCGTTTCCCGCTCAGCAAGGAAACAACAGAACAGACGAAGAACGGCCTCATCAATTTACGTCTATGTTCTACCAGCATGCAAAATACACCTGAGCCAGAGCTACGCTATCCACAGCCAAGCGCCACAGATCTTTTCGTGGTTTCTTTTGACCGCTTCGTATGCCTTGTTTCAGTCCATTAACACTACAGTGCCCCCTGTCCCATGCACGCTTCACACTCCTGCATGTTCAAAGGCCTCACTCACTCAGGGCATCTTTTACTTCGTCCCTCCACCTCGTCCTTGGGGTTCCCCTTATCACTGTTCCCTTCACTTCTTATGTGTATACCTTATGTGTATATTTTTCACCTTTATCTAGGGCCCGCCCCAAGCAGCCATACAACACCATCGGGACTACTATACTACCAAACATACCCATCTTTGTCCTCAAAGTTAGTGACCTTTTTCTCTACACACTCCTCAATGTATTGAGGACCTTAGCTTCCCCTCACCTACCCTATGTTTTACTTCAGCTCCCACAGTTCCATTCGTTGCCATTCCAACTGTCACAGGCATTAAAAACACTCTACTTCCTCTATCTTCTCTTTGTTCAAACTCACAGCCAACCAACCTGTCTCTCTCCCCTGCTAAACTTAATGACCTTACTTTTTTATTCACATTCACTCAGCATTTTCCTTCCAAACGCTCAAACTTAACCACCGTCTTCGGCAGTTTTTCACTCGAGTCTGCAGCCAGAGCCATGTCATCATTAAGCAGGAACTGACTTACTTCCCACCCCGACGCCCCAACCCCCAACAGACTGCAGACTCATCCGTCTTCAAAACCCTTGCATTCAGCTCCCTCACATCTCCATCCATAAACTGATTAAGGGGCCATTTTGGCATCACAAACCTTTACCAGAGACCCACCTTCATCTGGAACTACTCATTCACCTCTCCCTATCAGCACAGATGCCTTAAACTCTTAGCAGAAATTACTTACTGCTTCTTGCAGCTCTTCTCCCACACCATACATTCATAGAACCTTCACAAAACATCTCCATGAACTCTTTCATAATCTCTCTCTCTCTCTCTCTCTCTCTCTCTCATTCTCTCTCTCTCTCTCTAAGTATATCTTACACACATTCCTCATGGTCAACACCAGATCCACATATCCTCTACCATTCCTGAAGCCTTATTGTTCCTCCCCATTCTGTTGCTCTGTTCTTGTCACTACCCTTTCAATCACAACCTTCCCATGTAAATCACCAGATGCACTTAAAATCTTACCTCTGTAATTCGAACACTCACTTTTGCTTCACTTGCTTTTATATGATGGCATTATACAGGCATTCCGTCAGTCCTCAAGCACCTCACCTTGAGCCATACGTACAATAAGATTCATTCTATCCAGTCCAGAGGTCTATCACCACCTTTTTAGAGAAATTCAATTGCAGTCCCATCCACTCTAACCCCTTTGTTGCTCTTCATCTCACGTAAGGCTTTCACCACCTGTTCTCTTTTCATCAAACCACTTGTCTTGACTCTCTCACTTCGCATACCTCCACGTCTTAAACACCTACTTCTTCCACCCTATCATCAGATACATCGAAAAATCTTTCATCTCCTCTGCAGCTTTTCTTGCCTGTTACAAGTTCCGCAGTTCTCCCCTTCGCTGATAATCCCATTTTGTTCTCTTGGTCTAACACTGTTCACCTCCTCCTACAACATCTTACTCTTGTACATCTCAGTCATGAGCACTCTTCCCCAACACCTCTCTTTTTTTCTTTGACTCGTAATTTAACTTCCTCACCCCACCATTCACTACCTTTTCTCACATGACCACATCCCACTCTCCTCAAGCCTCACAGTTCGCCCGTATAAGTAAATAAAGCTTCCCTATACACGTCCCATTCCTCACCCACTCAACTTTTGCCATTCTTCACTCACTCTCCCAAGGTATCTCCACACAAATGCCCCTTTTCTAAGCTAACTCACTTTCACCAACGTCTTCCCATCCATATAATTTCCTCTTTATGTGAAGCATCAATCAAACTTCCTCCTCGCTGTACTAAGAAGTGATCAACCATACCACCCCCTGTTGCTCTTTGGGCTTTTACATAAAAATTTTCTCCTTAGCATACCTATCAATTAGTACATAATCCAATAATGGCCGCTCACCATCAACCCCACTCACCTACGTATACATAAGTCCCTTTTTAAATCAGGAATTCCCAAACATTAGCCCTCTTTCAACTCACAACTCCCCAGGATGATAACTACTTTCATTCAAGCTGGGCTCCACTACCCCTACCAAATTGTACCGTTACCTGCCACATCACCCACTCTTGCATACAGATAACCCATCAGTACTCGATCTAGGGCCCGATCCCACATGATTCACGCAAATTGCTGACGTACTCACTCAGCTCTTCCTAGAAAAGATTTGCCTCTCTTCACTCCTCTCACTTCCAGGTACATAAACACTAACAATCACCCATCTCACGTAATCCAGTTTCATTTTTACCCACATCGGTCGATGGCTCACTCCCTTACAATCTTTTATACATCTCCACATCTGCTTTAGTAGACGTCCAATCCCTTCCTTTGCTCTCACCCTCACACTAATCTCTGACTTTACTCCTACGACATTCCCAAACCATTCATCTCTCTTCCACTTGAGTTTACTTTAACTCAGAGCCAACACAACTTGGTTTCTCTCCCCAAACATGCTATATATCACTCGTCTTCACAATCCACATTCAGGCATCTTAGCTTGAGTTTTCCAGGAAAATGAGAACTCCTAGCATAGTTACTTCTGCTCCAACTTCAAGAAATTGTTATAAAAGAAAGGTAGGGTTTCCAGGGCCCATCTAAGACCCCTATTTGTCGCTGTCCACGACACGCGGGGAATATATCAACATGAATTACCTGGCCAAACTAGAAAGAATCATCTGGACAGGTCAACATGATTCACTCGACCAAACTAACATGATTCACCTAACCAGACTAACATGATTCACATGGTCAGACTAACATAATTCACATGACCAAACGAACATGATTCACCTAGCCAGACTAACATGATACACTCGACCAACCAAACATGATTCACCTATCCAGAATGGTACGATTTACCTGACCGGATTAGAACCTGGCCATAATAACGCCATCCAACTGACCAGACTAAGACGATTCAGCTTCACTGATATGAACTATGATGGCTTGGACTGACCTGTGGCAGTGAGAGCGCTGAAAGAGACTTGGGCTGATGAGGCAAGGCTATCTGGGCGAGTTTGACCTTTGGCTCTCGCGGAGACACTTCGATGTCCTCGACGGAGACGATCCTGACGGTGAGGGTGCAGCCTCGCCGCCGGACGATCACTGGAATGGCCTCCTCGTACGTCACGCTCTCCTGTCGTCGTGTCTTTTTCGGGAAACCCATCGGCAGCGCCTCAGCGCCCTTCACCTCGGCCTCGCCGCATCTCCCCTCACCACCCGGGCAAAACAGTGGAGCCTGGACGGTGCTGTCCGGCACATCGAAGAAGCTTCGAGGTAGGCCTCCCCTCAGGAGCTCGCCGACCTCGAGTGACCTGGCCCGAGAGATGTCATATTCCAGACTGGACCCCGAGGTCGGCACGGACCGCACCTGCCGCGCCTGCCGCATGAGCGAGGGCTTGTTGCGGGTGCAGCGGCGAGGGGAGCGCACGGAAGGGCCTTCCATACTCATCTGGTTGAGGTTCGGCAACCCTGAAAATCTCAGGAAGGACTGGCTTCTGGCCTTGTTTCTGGGGCACTCACCCACCACACTCACCCCTGGCTTGGAGTCACTGGCACTCATTTCTATTTTTCCTCACCACTGACACAAGACACTTTCTATAACACTGGCACTGTGGGCGCAACTTACACGACGGTGACGTTTACCGTCATCCACGACCATGACATTAGCCCAGACTCTCAGAGGAATAATAGGTTCACGGGGGACACTATTCAAAAGCAACACAGCATTCAACTTTGCAACAATGAAGCTCTCAGAGATCACTACAGGCATGATAATATTTTCCCTACGGCTTTTCTTTCTTTTCTTACTTTCTATTCTTTTGTCCTTCAGCACTTTGTGATACACCTGGGATGAATTTAAAAATAAAAGGCATACGGTTAGAAAATGTGAGCGAGGGACAACAGGAGAAGCTCAGATTCAGGAAAAAAAGCCAAAGCTTGGTGGGTCAGCTTGTGCTGCTGTGTCAGAACGCTGTAAACGTGTGATACACTGTACTGGCTTCTGCATATATTGTTATACGTTTAAACAATATATAGTGTGTATGGCTATAAACTTCTCATATTCACATAAATATAAATTAATTTAGTACCAAGGTCGTTTTCAAAATATTAAAAAATCAATGAAAGATTAATCTTTTAGTACAATTTAACTAAGTCCAATCAGAAAAAAATCAAGCG
>JAYMFT010251326.1:0-10900 GCA_038088735.1 Panulirus argus
GAAACCACAGCTCCCTTTCCACATCCAGGCCCCACAGACCTTTCCATGGTTTACCCCAGACGCTTCATATGCCCTGGATCAGCCCATTAACAGCACGTCGACACCAGTATACCACATCATTCCATTTCACTCTATTCCGGGCACATCAGAAAATACAATAGCACAAATAAAAATAAATGAAACTACTTTAATAACACTCACAAGTTCTTTTTCCTTCTTTCTTTTTGAGCTTGCTAGACTGTTTACCATCACTACCTGGCTCCTACTATGCACCCACTCTTCCTACCTGACAGCGGTGTGAGACAAGAGACAGCGGCTACTCCTAAGAAGACAGGCCAGATTGTGGCCCATCCTCCTTTACAAAGACGGTAGCAACTGTTAACTGTCTTGCTTTTAGTTATTCTCATGAAGCATCTCATATGAGACAAATTCATTCATAATGTTCATCTTTAGTCCTGTGCTTCGCTGCATTTCATGGTTATTTTGGTTAATAAGTTCTACGGCAACGCACAACTTTTGGTAAGCATAACTTATAATTTTTTTACAGATCTATGTGGTTCACTATCTTCTGTACCTCCAGCGTCTTCACTAGCAAGGCATTTGGCTAGCATAAGCAGTTCCTCATTTGTTGAGCTATTTCCATGTGATGTAAGCAGCTCCACATCATTGACACTTACTTCATTAAGTCCAGCTTGACTGGCTAGCTGGACAATGTCCCTGCTGATGTCTTCCCATACATCAAAGCCTCCAAAGCCACATACTGTTCATAGCCCTCTTGATATCAAATTTTTTCCAAAACTTGGTGATTGGCTCTTGGACAGGGCCATTTGTTATGAGCAACAGCTGCCTGAAAGTACAGAAGAGATAATATTCCTTAAAGCTGGCAATGATTCCTGGTCCATTGGATAGAGAAGGGAAGTTGTGTTAGGTGGTAGGAACATAAACTTCACAGGCAAGACTGTCCTTGAGCTGTCTAGGTGCTGTGGGTGGCCAGGAGCATTATCCAACACTTAGCTTTGGGTTCATGGTTTTTCTCTTCACAGTACTGTGTTACAGCAGGCCAAAAGAAAGGGGTAAACCACTGCTATAACTATTCCCTTGTCTCTCTGGCCCTCCAAACAACAGGCAAGTGGTCTTTTGACAAGCCCTTTAGTGGCCATGGGGCTTGGAATAATATGTGATCACAGGCTTGAGTTTGAAATCCTCCAATGCACTGCCACCCAGGAGAAGTTTCAAGCAGTCCTTTGCTGCATTATAGCCAGATGCATGCCTTTTATTTTGTGAAATGAATGTGTGAGACAGCATTCATTTCCAATATAAGCTCGTCTCATCCACATTAAAAATAAGGTCTGGTGGGTAGTTGCCTTGCTGGACGATCTGTTTCAATGTGTTGGAGCAAGTACTGGCAGAATGTTCACCAGCACTTGCAGCCTTGCCTATCATACATATTCTGTGATGTTTAAATATGTTGCACCTCCCCCTTCTCTCTCTCTCTCTCTCAAATCAAACTGGCCATGAAAGTTTCCACCCTGAAGATTCCTCACATCTCACTTCTGTAGGTAGGTAAAAAGGCTCCTTGCCTTCTTAACAATGATAAACTGACATATTGGTATGTGATGCTGGTTCTGGTCTCCTGCTCACATATTCAGCCAGCTATCCATCATACCCAGCAGCTTACTCCTTGTCTGGGAAACCTCTGTTCCAACTAAGATTGTTGTAGATTTGCTGGTTCCTTTTATTTCTTCAGTGTTATCCCATATCATTTCAACAGGAGGAAGCATAAGTCAAGCAACTGATCCATATCGGCCTGATGGTCACTTGCCTCAACCCTTTGTATCACTTTCATTTTCATGTCCATACTAATAACTCCTGGGCATCTTGACTGGTTTACCAACACACTCATAATCAAGCCGTTTCCCAGACATGATGGGCATTCAATAAAATGTTCACAAAACACACACAGCAAGCAAATATGAAGAGACCTACTGTGACATGACTGACACAAATCTTGGTGGGCTATTGTATACCTCCTGAGATGATCGCTGATTGGCTTAGGAGAGAGAGAGAGAGAGAGAGAGAGAGAGAGAGAGAGAGAGCAGACTTTATGGCTGCTGTTTTTCCCACAATTGTTTGATTGATTTTTTATTGAATTTTACTATACTTATCATTACAATTTTTCATATCCATTAAATGAAAATCTATCGGCCAAGGCATTGTCAAAAGAGGTATGCTTGTACTTGATCATAACATAATATACTATTTCTGGTTATTATAATCCTTTCTATTACCACTGCATCATACTTTGATCCCACCTGTCGAGAAGCTTACATTCCCTCAAGTATCTTTAATTTTTATGTTGAAGGCTCCAGTCACAGAAAAAAGTCTACATCAAGGCTGGGCCCCAAATGAACTAAGAGAGAATTAAGAAACATAAAAAGAAAAGGCAAGTGAAAGTATTTATGAATTTTTGAGAAAGTGAAAGACCTGTCTTTTGAAATGCGCCAGGTCATAGTAATTGGAAAAGACATGAGGAAGTAGGAAGTTCCAAAGCTTTCACATGTAGGGAAAGAAGCAGTTATCAAAACGGCACATCCTTGAGTTGCTGACGGCCACATAATAATCATGTGATGTAGCAGCTTGCCACGTATTGCATGGTCTAGCTAGTGGCGGGGGCACACAGGAAGCCAGCTCTCAGGAGCAAATACCAAAATAATACCTACAGAAGAGGGAAAGTAAACCAACATTGCAGCGTAGGGAATGGGGTCAAGTTTGGAAGTTAGCCTGGGACAGTTTATGAGTTGGACCACTTTCAACTCAACTCTGTCAAGTAAGGATACAGAGCTAGAACCACCCCAAGTGTGAGAGTAGTACTCCATACATGGACAAACCAATCCCTTGTATAAGTGGAGCAACTGTTCAAAAGAAGAGAAGTTACGACATCTAAACAGAAGACATTTTCTTAGAGGCAGACTTAGCTATTCCCATAATGTGGAGTTTACAAGAAAGAGTGGATGTTACAGTAATACCAAACATGTTCAATGAGTTAAGAGGTGGAATTACAGAACCGTCAAAGGAGAGACAACAGTTGTGAGAAGCTTTCGATAAAGAGATGCGTAGAAACTGGGTCTTGGAGGCATTAAACTTAACTAGATTTTGTGTACCCCACTGAGATATCCTGTCCAAGTCTGAATTTAGTGAGGAAGTTGTGTCAACACGAGATGCAGATCGAGTGAGAGAAGAGGGAGCAGAACTGAAGGATGTGGATGAATGCAGTGTTGAGTCGTCAGCATATGAGTGCATTGGATTGTTTGTGGAGGAGAGGAAATCGTTGAAAAAAAGGAGAAAAAGTGTAGGAGACAGGACAGAACCTTGAGGGACACAGCTGTTGATAGAGAAAAGGGGGTAGGCTGTTCTAAGTTTTTCATATTCATTACATACTCAAGATTTAGATTTTTGAAAGTTTTCCTCAGGAACATAAACCCCATTACATAATGGGTTTCTATTGTTCCTTTAACAATAGTCCACTTAATAAACAGGTTTTCCTAAAGTGTAACCTCACCATTATGATGGGGCTCCTTGTATTTAAAAATGCCAAAAATACAATATGTATAAAATATGTCAACTGCATAATGCATGAGCACTTACCCAAATCAGAGAAAGATACTCATCCATGATCGAGTGTAAAAGCCATCAAAAAAGGGCTGGAGCAAAAACATGAATCTATCCTGAATCCTGAGAAATATGAAGCATATCAGTTGAGACAGCCAGGCAAAGATGATGTCATCACCGAGTGAGGATTACTAATCTGACAGAAGACAGACTCAGGTTGAGTCATAGGCCACTATTACTAAACAGGTTATTAATGACGGGTGAGAGGCATTTACCTCAACAAAACGCCAGGTTGAAAGGTCTCTAACCCCCATGGATGCTAGAAATTCTCTCATGGCTCACAAGACAAACCAACTCTGGAGAGAAATCATATAGAGAAGTGCAGAGAAACAGAATCAGGAAATAAGTTAAAAGCTACTGTTACAGAAGTTTCAGAATGAAAGTAAACCTACAAGGCACTGCAACTTAAAAGACGTCACAGAAAAGAGCTATTAAGAAAAGCCACTCCCTGTACTTATCCCAAAAAATGTTCCATAATCAATTTAATTAAGCAAATATTCTATCTGGGACAAAAGAGATAAAGCAACAGAAATACTTCATTTCTTACCTTGTGTTACTGATGGGTGGGAGGGTAAGAGGTGTGGCTGCATGGACTTCTTCTCTTTGAGATGATTCATTGGTAACAGAAACAGAAACAACATCAACATTCTCTCCAGAATACAATGATTCTCTTCTCTCAGTTGGAGATTCTTCCACAACTTGTTTGCTGTTGCAACTTCCTTGCTGAGTATCAAGAGAGTCTGGACGCTGTCTCTTGGCTGGGGGAGCATCACTGTCATATGAGGAATCACCCTCACTTTCAATGTCCTTACTTTTCTGAATTTCAGAGGTTTTTAAGTCTCCAACTTCATCTTCTTCCTCTTCTTCTACTTCTTCTTCTTCATCCTCCTCCTCCTCCTCCTCCTCCTCCTCTTCAACTTCCTCAAAATCTTCATCATCACTATTATCTTCTCCAGAAGCCTAACAAAATATTGATAAGGTGGTAACAAACAGAAAGATTATAAACCTACTAATTGTCTGCAAATTAGACAAGAAATGAGTAATAAATCACACAAAAAATTATGTATGAATGAAAATACAGAACCTCACAAATCACACAAAATAACTCTTTACTAAATCTACTCAATCATCTCCCATATGCAAGATAGTGTCAGGAACAGATGAAAACAATTCAAAAGCTCATATCTAGCCTCTGTCTATAATGTCCATTGAACACTTTACTGCATAATAATATCTTTTACCAGTTTATCAATTTCAGATGTCAAGATTATGAACAGCATACCACAGAGGCTAATACTGTTCCTTGTAGCATCCCACATGAAACATTTTCCTTATCAGACATAACTCCATTTCATACTACTCTGAATTTCCTGATTGTTAAAATCTCCTCGCAATATGTTCCTAGTTTACCTTTTAAGTTCTGCCTCACTACCTTACCTTACTGAATATTGTTCTGCACTATCAAATGCCTTAGCAAAGTCGAGAGTATCCATTTTCTTTCCTTGCATTCATATTGTTTACATGTTTTGATACTCTGCTACCAGCAATATGCATGTACTTTTGGTAAGCATTAATCATTCTGGCCTTCCTTGTTTAAGCATATAATGGTAACCAAGTGCTTCAATAAATTTCTCTGTCATCCTATTCAACATCTTTATTACATCTAATGTCAAGCTTCTTTCCTTACACGTCGAAGCTTCGGAACTCTCTTCCTTCCCATGCCTTTCCCAGTAACTAGACCTTGCAGTTTTCAAAAGACAGGTCTTTCACTTTCTCAATAATTCGTAAATATTCTCCAGTCTATTCTTTTTCCATTTCAAAATTCTCTATATTTCAATTAAGGCCTGGCCTCGATGAGGACTTTTGTTTATGACTGGAGCCTTCATCATAAAAAAAAAATTTACATGTACATTTCTTCAGTGGAAGCTTAGATCCTCCTTTGTGTATTAATGATACATAAAACATTTTGTTAACATCCACTATAACATTATTATCTTGCCTATGTTTAAGTAGTAACATGATTTGTTTCTGGAAATAATTCCTTGTGATTTCTGTACACTTTATTAACATGTTTCTTCTTTGCTGAGACAGTTTTAGTCCAAAAACACTGTCTCTGACATCCTCAACTTGTTGCTATCTATCTAACTGTATTTCTGATGCCTGCTGCCATGTAAAGATTATCATGCATCTTTCTCTTTTCTTGGTTGCTAAGTTATTCTTTCAGTCTCTAATGATAATGCATCTGCTCCACTGACATGATCATTATGGTGAAGTACTTCTGGATAAAACTGCTTCCTAGGCTCATTGCCATTTCCATTTGTAAAACTGCTAACACGCTCAGTGCCATTTCCAAATGTATTCCTGCCAACAACAAACTGCTTGAATTTATGGTAATATTGTTGATGTCACAAGTAACCAATAGAGGTTTTCAATAATGTTAAGGTCTGTTCCTATCTATCTATCTATCTATCTATCTATCTCTGATGCCTGTTCCCACCTGGAAGTCCCTCACGGAGGTGGCAATGGCAACAGTCTCCATTACTAATGAACTCCAGTGCCACTCCTTAGTCTTTAGTGCCTCAACCTCAACAGGCCACTGGCAGAGGGCAAATCTAACACAGTGTTTACATAGGCTCTTACCTTGCTCCAACTGACTTCATCTACCTTATGTTCCTGCCTGATATTCGTACCTACTACTTCTACCTAATGCTCCTGCCTAAGTGTTCCTATCTACTACTTATATCTATCGCTCCTATCACTTTGCTGAAGGCTGGGTTAGTGCATAGTGCTCATCGCAGGAAAATTTAGTTACGAAGAATGAGCTCTGTGAGTTAAGTGTTGTCAAGTGTTATGTATGACATGGAGAGACTACATGTTTGTGGACAGAATGCTAGCTGTCCACATGTGAAACCTGCCAGGATGATAAAACATCAGGAGTCACATTGGGACATCTACTGACAGAAACACCCTAAGGGTGGCTTGAGTTCGGAGCCCCATCATCAAGACCAAGTACCAGTGTGGTACACTTATTATCTAGTAGTGAGTCAACTGCCTGAATGACTTGCTGCAGTGATATCCAGTTATTCAAGAGGTCAGGACTGGGAGGGGTAGCTATTCCCAAGGGGAATTACATACATCGAAGCCGAATGCTGCACATTCTGACCTCCAAGCTGTTAGGCTTGAGGTTAAGTCCTTAAGAGCAGCATCTCTCATGGAAATAGTCAAATCATATACAATTACAGCAGCAAGATGCAAAAATCCTAAAGGAGCTGTCAGGCAATTACTGATGATGCTTGAAAGAAGCCATTGTTCACAACAGTAACCATGGGTGCACAAAATACATAAACTTGCAAGACCAGCACCAAACATCACATCATAAAGCACATGGGGTACAGCAAACAATCCCCAATGCCACAAATAACCACATGGTGAGCCCACTAATCACTGTGGTATGTTGCATGCAAGATCTGAAATATTTTCAGAATGTTTTTAAATTTTTCAAATTGTTTTGGATAATCTAGGAATGCTGATCAAAACTGAAAAACGCATGCTATCTTGAACATTTCATTGTCTAAAATTATGCATAACAGAGGTTTTATTGTATCAGGTAATAAATTACTTATCATAATTGACCTCTCAGTATTACTGCCTGGGAATAAATTTTGTTCACAGACTTTATTTTCTTTTACATATTAACCTAGTCCTTTATCCTTTTTTCATTACTATTTAATCAATTCCTTCTATGAAGAGGAATTGAACATATCAAAGGAAAGACATTAGTGGAAAATTTTTAACCAGCTATTTCCATGAGAAATAACATATTAGGACAAACACTTTCCAGATGGTTTTCAACTGAAGAGAGACTAGTACCAAACTGTGAATACTACAGAAATTCATATAGAAGGAAAAAAAAATTCAATTTTACTTGAGAGGCATGAGTATTGGGAAGGGCTTGTACTGCTACTACCCGAGTTTTTTACTGGCACTGGAGACAAGTGGATCCCCAGTGATCCTTCACACCCCAAAGTGCCAAAAATCAGTGGTGTATGTACGCTAGACACTTCCATATTGGTGCTCAGTGATTCATGAGAAAAATTAAAGGCTACAGAGAGAAAAGTTAAAAAGATGAGGGTATGTATACATTACATGTCAAGAGAAAGGACTGACATGGTACCTTAGTTCTGATGAGACAAGCAATCCTGAAAGTGATGGTGTACAGGGGTTCTGGGCACTACTTTCATGTCATAGATACAAAGATAACACAATACTCCCATGGGGGGCTAAATTCTACAACCTATTATCATTATCAGTTACTCATATCCATATCAGTGTGCATTGAACCTGGATGTAGTAGTATGCCTATATTTGCCTATCACATAGTTTGTATACTTGATTTATCCCATAATAAATAGGTTCTAAAGTTTTGTTCTTTATTCCTTTTTTTAAGTTGCTGGCTTCAGTCTTGGATAAAAGTTCAAACTGTGGCCAAGCCTTTGATGAAACATAAAAAAGGTTAAAAACATGGAGAAATAGAGAGAAAATTTAATCTAAGAGTTTGGGAGGATTTAGAAAACCTAACTTTTAGCCCTTTCTATGCAGCAACAAGTACAACGCATACTTCCTCCTGTGCACTTATGGTACATGAAAAACTCAAAGTCCAAATTTTGGCAAAATAACCTTTAAAAGGTATATCATGCACTTAAACAACTATGACAATAAAAATAAGGAAACTATGATGCCACCAATATCACACATGGCAAGCACAAACCTCACCCTTGACAGGAGAGTGAGCATGTTATATAGTCCCCCTTCTGACTAGTGTCAAAAGTTTTTAAGCTGTCCAGGAATACACAAGCTACCCACTCATCTGTTTGAGCTGTGACAGAGCTCACTCTAACACAGAAGTCTTGGAAATTTATAATGGATAACCTAGCATGCTTTTCCTGAATCTGTGTTGTCTCCCGGTTAGATAGTTTCGCCTTTGCAAGTAGCCATCTACATATTTACCAGTTACCTCTCCCTGTGTTTTATTGGCCACACTTGTTAGAAAGACTGGCCTGTAGTTCAGCAGAATATCCTGATCATCTTTCTTAAAACAGTCATGAAGTCTGCCCTTCATCCACACCTTTTGAACTATGTCCCCACACACTACATAATTACCACTGTAGGAGACAGCTCTACACTTGTGGGCCTCATCTCTTGAACTTTTTCTACTATAAAACTTTTAAATCTATGTATGTTGTCTACAAAACTTATCTTAAAATTCAGTTTCTTCCTTTCACCCACTACTCTTACACAACAAAAGTACTTACTCACATCTTTCTTAAAAGTTCCTTGCTTAATCTCATTACTAGGCCTGTGGTGGGCAAATTCAAAGCCTCTAGCCTTTCCCTCTAACTCAACTCTTATCTGCATTACCATCTTCATTGCCCCCGTCTGGACCTTCCCTCTTAGCTCTTTGTGTTATTTAAGTAAGTTACCAAACTTGTGAAGTATTCTAGTAATGAATTAATGCAGGAAGTGTACAGCTCAGAGATTATTTCCTTACCCAATAATCTGAATGCTATTCTAACATTTGCCAGCTGAAATATATCTCCTTTTCTGTTCTCCTTATGTTGGACTCTGGTGACAGGTGAGTAATGATGTCAATTACCAAGTCTCTCTCACAAACAGACAGATTCCTGCTGCTTATCTATTGTTAGATAATCTTCATAATGAGGAGTACTGAAAGGTCCTCTTGCCATTTTTTTTCTTTTTTTTATGTTAGCTAAGACGGCACAGGCAGCTGAGGCCCTAATCATGGCCATCCCATTAATGCTGAAGTGAAGTGTTTTAGATATCTGGGAGTGGACTTGGTAACAAATGGAACCATGGAAGCAGAAGTTAAGTCAGAGGGTGGGGGAGGGGGTGAAGGTTCTGGGAGCGATAAAGAGTGTGTGGAAAGAGAGAACATTATCGGAGAGAGCAAAAATGGGTATGTTTGAGGGAATAATAGTTCCAACAATATTATAAGGTTGAGAGGCATGGGCTCCAGATAGAGTTGTATGGAGGAGGGTGGATGTGTTGGAAATGAAATGTTTAAGGACAATATGTGGTGTAAGATGTTTGATGAAGTAAGTAATGTAAGGGTAAGAGAGATGTGTGGTAACAAAAAGAGTGTGGCTGAGAGAGCAGAAGAGGATGTGTTGAAATGGTTTGGACATATGGAAGGAATTAGTGTGGAAAGGTTGAGAAAGAGGATATATGTTTCAGAAGTGGAGGGAACAAGGAGAAGCGGGAGACCAAATTGGAGACGGAGGGATGGAGTGAAAGGGATTTTGAGCGTCACGGCCTGAACATGCAGGAGGGTGAAAGGCAAGCACGGAATAGAGTGAAATGGAACAACGTGGTATACTGGGGTCAAAGTGCTGTCAATGGACTGAACCAGGGCATGGGAAATATCTGGGGTAAACCATGTAAAGGTCAGTGGGGCCTGGATGTCGATAGGGAGCTGTGGTTTCGGTGCATTACACATGACAGACAGAGACTGAGTGAGAGTGAATGTGGCCTTTTTCATCTGTTTCCTGACATTACCTTGCCAATGCAGGGGGTGGCAATGCTATTTCCTGTGGGGTGGGGTGACGTCGGGAATGGATGGAGGAGAGCAAGTATGAATATCTACATGTGTATATGTGTATATACATGTGTATGTATATGTATGTATATGTGTGTATGTGAGTGAATGGATCTTTCATTATCTATTTCCTGGTGCTACCTTGCTGACGCGGGAAACAGCAATCAACTATAATAACGGGGGAGAAAGAATACTTCTCACATATTCCCTGCAAGTCGTAAAAGGTGACTAAAAGGGGAAGGAACGGGGGGCTGGAAATCCTCCCCTCCTGTTTTCACTTTTCCAAAAGAAGGAACAGAAAAGGGGGCCAAATGAGGATTTTTTCCCTCTAAGGCTCACTCCTCTGTTCTTAAAGCTACCTTGCTAAAGCGGGAAATGGCGACCATTTATGAAAAAAAAAATATATATGTATATATATGTATTTTTTTTCATACATGTTTGCCGTTTCCCATGTTAGCAAGACAGCGTTAAGAACAGAGGATTGAGCCTGAGGAAAAATCCTCATTTGACCCCTTCTCTGTTTCTTCTTTTGGAAAAGTGAAAACAGGAGGGGAGGATCCCCCCCCCAGTCGCTTCTTACGACATGCAGGGAATACATGGGTAGTATTCTTTCTCCCC
>JAYMFT010251337.1:0-10900 GCA_038088735.1 Panulirus argus
GTGATAATAATAATTTTAATGATAATGTGATAATAATAATTATAATGATAATGATTATGATAATGATACTAATGATATTATTATTATTGCTATAGTTATTATTATTATTATTATTATTATTATGATTATTATTATTATAATGGTTAGCCTTGCAAGCCGTGAGACATGCACGGGCCTCTCTTTTTCCTAGTCATGGGCACGATAGTCGGCCTGCAACCTAATGGGTGCCTGGCTTAGGCTGCATATATATATGTGTATTAACAGATTTCAAAAGTTTGTTGGCATTCAGTTGTCCGTGCTGTCTCAGCAACCATAAAAAAGAAATTTGATAAGAATTATGAAAATTGGAGCGTGGTGCCTTGGTATGGTGGAGTGTGGGGACCCGAGGTTACGGGTTAAGAAGCTGGTGTAAGTGTGAGGACGTGCCAGCCAGGCCCCTGTCGGCCTTCATGCTGGCAAGGCAAGCCAGGCGGTGCGGTGCGGCGCGGCGTGCCTTACTGGCTGGTGGTGTTGTGTCGGCTGGTCACATGATCCCCTGAGGAGCTGGGTGTAGTATATGATACCCTGAGGCGGCGGCGGGGGGGGAGGGGTGCGCACGTCACACCTCGCCTCTCAGGTGTATAGGCTTACACAGCTGGTGTCTCGCGTGCTCATTGTGTCAATTTATTTATTCCCTTGCGCCTCATGGTTGGAGTTCCCTGCTAACTCTCGTGGTTTCCTGACTTAGTGGTTGTGATAACGTGACGTGTGGTGAAGCACTGACTAGCTCGGAGCTCGGGGCTGTATAGGGCGTGCGTGTGTGCGTATTGTTGGAGGGGGCTGCCCAGGCCGGGCTGGTTAGTGTAGAGGGCGCGTGTCTTTAAGTGTCTGAGGGTGATGTCCAGTCCAGGCAGGTGGACTGATTCTAGCCTCCCTGTGAAGGACGCATAGAACGTACGTGTAGTTGATTGGAGCGCACGTGAACGTTGTACGATTTGGAGAACGAATGTGAACGACAACAGTGTAGGCTGTGTGGAGTGAGTGTGGGCAGGTGGTGCCCACGTAGTGTGGGAGGGTTGGTGGTAGAGAGAGGGAGTCGGTAAAGTAATTCGGCACCAACGGACCGGTGGGAGGAGGCCAGTTCTGGCGCTCTCTGGTAAGGGGTAGCGGAGTGTTATGACGTACCAGCTCGCTCGTGTCTTAACCGAAGTAAAGACACCGTATTAACGTATTGGAAACGAGACATGAGACGAGGTCAGATTTCTCAGATTGTTTCGTGGTGTTACCAAACGTCCGCTCACGGTTCGGGGGGTATGGAATAAAATCTTGATCTCTCTGGCTTACCAAATTTAATGTCAGGGTGTGGCTGGGCCCCTGGGGACGGCAGAGGGTGTACAGGTTCCTCCCAGACCGACGGGAAGCCCGTCAGACCAACGCTGAAGAAACTGGAGCAAGGTGGACGCTGGAAGACCAGTAGGAGGAGCAGGACCTTAACCCCAATTTCCCTCAGTACTCAGGAGGATGGTGTTGGTGATAGTGAAGGTGGTGGTGTTGGTGATAGTGATGATGGTGGTGTTCGTGATAGTGATGATGGTGGTGTTGGTGATAGTGATGATGGTGGTGTTCGTGATAATGATGGTGTTGGCGATAGTTTGGTGGTGTTCGTGATGGTGGTGGTAGTAGTGATGGTGTTGGTGAGAGTGGTGATGATGGTGTTGGTGATAGCGATGGTGGTGGTGGTGGTGATAGCGATGGTGGTGGTGTTGGTCTCGTGTTGCCGTCACTTCCGTCGCCTGCTGACGGCGTGCAGGTCATCCGTCTCCTCCACTCACTCGGTGAGAGCAGCTTCAACTGACTGAAATACGCTGGGTGCCTTCTGAGGTCGAAGGTGTCCCTGTGGCACCCAGCTTGAAGGCACCAGACGAGGGGTTTGTAAGGTACGTTGGGGTGTTGTGTCCAGCCTCGGACCAGACGCCTTACGGGGTTGGAAGGTGTGCCACGCGCCTGTAGAAGTGCACATCCTTGGGTCTGGGGAGGAGCTGGTGTTGCCACACGTTTGCCTTTTAACCTTATAACGTACCCGGTAGTAGGTGATTTGGCAGCCGACGGAGGGAGAGAGCATCTACTTACGAGTACTTAACGACGAGGTTCTGCGAGAGCGCGTTGCGTCTCACCGCAGGAAGACGTTAGAGTGTTGCGAAGAACGAGTCAAGTGGGAAGAGGCGCGTGTTGCGAGGCGTTGTTTGTGGGGATGGGGAGATTGTACGCTTGTGGAGTGAAAGCCAGCTGCCCACGTGTGGGGGAGGCAGAAATATTAGGTAATTACCCGTAATCTACCAGAGAGAGAGAGAGAGAGAGAGAGAGAGAGAGAGAGAGAGAAAGAGACTGTATGAGTGGAGTGAGAGGTGAGAAGGGCTGTGGTTGTCTGGGTAAGTCACTTGAGGAGCCGTATGTGTGTGTGTGTGTGTGTGTGATGGCTGGGTGGGAGGAGGGGAGGGGGGGGACCCAGGAAGTGCACAATCCGCTCTTATATAGGGTAAAGTGGCTCAGGCCCCCCCCCCCCATCCCCACCCCTCCCACCCACCCCGTCTCTGAGGGCGGGCGGCAGACTGAGCCACCACTACGGTGATTTGTCAAGCGGGTCTTCCCGGCCCACGCTGGGGTCCTCTCCTCCTGCCCCGCCCCACGTGGGCTGCTGGTGTCCAGGACACACGCTCTCTCTCTCTCTCTCTCTCTCTCTCTCTCTCTCAGAACAACCTCTGGCGAACCGCTAACCTCCCCAGATTAACCCTTCAACCCAGGGTAAACAGCACCCCTTAGATAGCCAACGTTCGCCCCTTAGACAGCCCCCCTCACCCCCCCCCCCAGATAACCACCCTCGGAGTTGGAGTTGGCTGGCTGGTCGCTGGCAGAACCCGTGCCCTTCCATTGCTCCTGTCCACGCTCGGTCCATGCCTGTCCTTTGCTAGCCCACTAGCCAACCCGGCTTACCTAGCTAGCCGCTTAACCAACGACCTATTACCCCTGGGTAACCCCCTAGCCAACCCATTACCCCTGGGTAACCCCCTAGCCGACCCATTACCCCTGGGTAACCCCCTAAGCAACCCATTACCCGTGGGTAATCCCCTAAGTAACCCTTCACCCCTGGATAACCCCCTAGCCAACCCATTACCCCTGGGTAACCCCCTAACCAACCCATCACCCCCGGTTACTCCCTTGCACTCGGCATAACTCGGCCTCGCTTTAGCTCCTGGCCCTAACTCCTTGTTCGGTACGCGAGGGATTTCAGGAGACGCGTACTGAACACGAACCGTCCTGACCTGCGGGTCACAAGTCTTAAGCCTGACAGATGGGAGGAACGTCACGGCTTTTGAGGGGGGAGCGTGTCTCCTGTGGTGGTGGGGAGTGAACGCTGCAGCTGCCCACACCAGATGCCGTCGGGTCAGGCATAGGATGGATGGACCTGAGAGAGAGAGAGAGAGAGAGAGAGAGAGAGAGAGAGAGAGAGAGAGAGAGAGACTGGGGTGCCTTTGAGTGCCTGTGTCGTCCATATGTTGCACATTACAAGCACCGGCAAGTGCGTGGAAGTCGCGCACCAAAGCCCTTCCCGGAAGGTGTGCTCGAGGGATCCTTCATGCAAAAGACACTTCCTCAGACGTGGCTCATGCGGGCATTCAGCGCCCTCACACCCCCTTGGTTTAGCATTTCCCCCGAAAGTCTTTTAGGAAACGGTTCCCTAGAGGACCCTCGTGAAAGGGGCCTGGCCGCAGGTGCGTGTTGGAGGTGGGGGAAGTGGGTGGTGGAGGCAGAAGTTCAAGGTGATAACACTGAAGGTCTGAATTAGAGGCAGTGTGAGAGGCAGGTAAGGGATGTACTCACCAGCCGCCAGGTCCATTCGTCCACCCGGCCGGCCGGCCGCGCCTCTCATCCGTCTCTTCCTCAAACCTGGACGTGAGAGGAGCCATGTTTGTATCCCCAGAGGGTCGTAAGGTTCCCCCTCGGCAGCCATAAGGAGCTCAGAGTTGTACTTCCCAGGGCGGCTCCTGTTTACAGCCTGCTGACACGGAGGGCGTCAGGTGGTCCCGGCCGTCACTTCAACACTCTTTAGTCAGGAGAGCAGTACTTCCCAGGGCGGATGCTGTCTACAGCCTGCTGACACGGAGGGCGTCAGATGGTTCTGGGCATCGCTTCAACGCTGCTGTGTCAAGGCGCTAATTCTTTCACGAACCGAATATCATTGCGTTATAACACCACTCTACAAGGCTGGCAGAATTGCGAAATTAGAAAGTGTTCAGAGAGATTTCTAGTCCATGTTGATGTGGTAAATCAATTGATTTGCTAGGAACGACTGAAATCTCTTGAGTCTACACTCTCTGAATCGTAGACGGGAGAGGCGTATCATTCCACCGGCACGACAGGCATGGAAAACTCTGTAAAATACTGCTTCTGAAACCTAAAGGTGCCATATGCACAGAGAGAGAGAACACAATAAACCTTCAGGCCTTAAAGCTCTCCATCATCTTGCCATCTACCCTCAGCAACAGGACGGGACGCACGGTAGAGAAGTCCCAGAGTGCGCTGGACGAGGACCTACAGAGTGTACCAGACCAGCCAGGCTATGGGGGCCTGAGGGCTGCGGCTTCTTCCAACAGCTTGGTCGACCAGCGACCCAACCCAGCAGCCTGGGCGCAGCCCGGGCTGTGGGGGTGGAAGACTCCCGAAGACTTCACTAGGTATTCCAAGGCATCCCTGTGTATATGAATTGTCGACACTCTAAGTGACTGATGCAGCGAAAAAGAAGAGAGCTTTGTGTTGTGAAACATCCCGGGATCTTGCTAGGGCGATAGGTCCATCTTATTGTGATGAGAAATATTTTTATTGTTATTTTTATATTTTTAAGGTAATTGTCTTTAATGCTTCCGCAAGTTAGCGTCAGGAACAAACGAATAACGACCTGATTTGCACACAACCACTCACGACCTCTCACGTGTCATGTGCCGCGACCAAACGCTGCTTCCGTCCCCAACTAAGCCCCAGTCTGTTCCATGGTTTACGTTGACTGCTTCATACATCCCAGTTGAGCACGGTGCCCCCCCCCCCATATACCGCATCGCCCCAGTCTTTCCTCTCCGGTGCACTCTACTGGCCCTCCCAATTATTCAGGCCTTGTTACCTGAGACCTTTACT
Source organism: Panulirus argus (assembly GCA_038088735.1). Lineage (NCBI taxonomy): Eukaryota > Metazoa > Arthropoda > Malacostraca > Decapoda > Palinuridae > Panulirus > Panulirus argus. The sequence goes on from JAYMFT010251337.1 coordinate 5,167, forward strand.
TGACCCATCCACCTCTCACTCGCTCTACGCCTCCCCCGTGCTCTTTCCCCTTCCAGCACATAGATCCTCTTGGCCGAGTCTCGCCCTCCGCCCACGCATCTCCATCTGCCCGGTCCTTAGGTGCTCTCCCTGGCCGGCACTCTCGGTCAGACTACCCACATCAGCACTACAGCTTTGCTTGCTGGGCGCAATTTGAGTGCCATTTGCTTTCTCCGTAACGCTCGCCGGGAATTCAATAAAAGGCGGTGATTGACATAGGCGTGTTGTGGGGAAGTGTTGAACCGACGGACTGAGAGAATCTCTTGTTGTGGCACGGGAAAACAAACAGACAAACAGACTGAAAGACCTGGTTTGGAATGGTACGAAAACGTCTTTATATGTATCAATTGATCGTCATCAGATTAACTGACTTGGTAATGGCTGTGTTGGGAACTGAATTGGAAACGGAATGTTCGGTTTCGTGTACAGTAATTCGCAGCCAGTGTGTACTGCATAGTCATTTCGGATTCACCACTTTGTAAGACTTACGATACAGCTTTAGGGAGTGCCAGATGCGGTTGAAAGTAGACCAGCGTTGTTAGTCCATCCTTTCCCTAAAGTTGGCCGACCAGGGCGGTATAGGTCGTGAGGTCTGGGCGACAAGCGTAATGATAACGTGTTTTTCTCCCGCTCACCGTCACCCGAGGATTGGTGTCTGGTGTCACCGGTGGGGGCCGTGCACCCGTTGATTGGTGCGGGGGGTGATTGGTCGCGATCATGCTCCGGAAGTCTGGCAGGGGTGTGATTGGTAGGGGTCGCGTGTCTAGGGAGATTGGTATGGTTGTGATTGGTATAGGCGCGAGTGTGTTCGGGGAGACGGCAACGTGGGGGTTGTGCTGTTGCTGGCTGCTGGCCTCACCACCTGAGCCCTGAGTAAACATTGACTCAAGTGTTTGTCAGTTTCTTCAAGTGCAGAGAGACTTCTTGGTGTGTGTGTGTGTGTGTGTGTGGCGTTGTGGCACGGGACCGTCAGGGTGGCTCCCTGGATGGGGGTGGGAGGGGGGGGGCACCATCTGGGAGATGGCGACGTCCCCCGTCTCGTGAGGGGGAGGGAGTCGGCCTCGTGAGCCGCGGTAATGCTGCTGGAAGACGACTGCACCCTTGACCCGGTCGGCTGGTTCCGGTGCCTCGTGGTGGAGGCAGAGGTCTGCAGCCTGGGCCTGGTGGTCGGACTCGCGTGGTTTACTCTCGTGGTGGTCTTCATTGGCAGGTGGTCTTTATATTATCATTATCATCAGTTCTTCTCTGGCTTCTCTCGCTTTGATAACGTCGTGGCTCCTGTGGCACTTCCTCGTCGTCTTACTTTTGACAAAATGGCTCCACGTACTAGGGGTGTGTTTACTTTGTGTACAGTTCTTGTGCAGATATGCTGTTCCGTCCCGTGCTGTCGTCTGCTGTTCCTTTCCCGTGTCTGTCGTCTGCTGTTCCGTCCATCGGTTCTTCTCTGCTTTTTCTGTGTTGCTCATCCAAATATATTTCACTTCTCGTGACCACCAGGCGCGGGCAAAACCCTACTCCACCGCTCACGGCTTTTCCTTACTGACATTTATATTTTCCTGGACTTCATGACTTCCACGTATGCATTATGAGGGTGCGTGGCCGCTGAGCGTTACTGGGTAAGTGAGCCATAACCTGTACTTAACACTTACGACACGCGTTACTCTCTTAAGTAGCAGCTTTAACCCCCTCCTACCCCCGCCCACTGGCAATACCCTCCACCCAAGGCTCTTTGGACCCCATTGGTAAATGCCTCGTACTTATAAGCGGGTCGTCTCGTGTGTGTGTGTGTGTGTTTGTGTGTGTCTATCCGTCATTACTGATGTGATGGCGTGAGGTCCCGGTGTATAGTTCAGTCCTGAGCCTTTACCCAGGTACTGTATAACGTGGGTTGCCTTGCACACAGGCAGGGGACTGGAGGATACACGGTTGCACGGCCATCATGGTCTGGGAAGTTACGAGTGTGAGTCACATCATATTCACTGGTGAAGTTGTCCGCAAGTGGGGAATGACCATGCTGGTGTAGTGTGAGTGTTGGCTGGTGTAGCCGTATGTGTTTGTAGTGTACTGGGGCAGAGTAGTGTGTGTGTGTGGCGATGTTGGTAACTAACTGCATGGCAGAGATCATGTCTTGACTATAGTGATGAACTGGTGTTCAGCCATTGACTGATGAACTGGTGTTCATGCTATGACTACGATAGTGACCTCGGGATCATATCATGACCATGGCAGTGACCTGGGAACATGTCGTGACTGTGGTGGTGCCCTGGGCGCCGTGAGATACCCATAATGGTGGCCTGAGCATTACGTGATGATTGGGATGAACCCAGGCATCATGTAATGACTATTATGGTGGCCTGAAGGTGATCATGTGATGACTATGGGTTCGTGTATCATTGGTATTGATTCTGGAGAAGCTGGGCTGGCCCCCTGCCAGCTCCCACACACTCTCCCTCCCTCCCTCCCTCACTCCTTCCCCTTGCTTGTCTCCCCTCTCTCCCTCTGCCACTCTCACCCTCCCAACAGGACACGCCAGAGGGCCATATCCAACCGTCAGGTCTCTTGCTGGGCTACGACCTTTTGATGCTGGTTGGAAACTCCCACGTTGGGAGGGGAAACACACACACACACACACACACACACACACAGACCAGCCAAAATGACTGGATTGTTACCTGAACGTGTTTGCGGATGATGCCAAGGTCACGATGGATAGGAAAAAGCGAGGAAACCCGACCCGAGTGCAGTGATGAGGATGGGACAGAGAGGAAGAAGACCTCTCTATGAATGCCGTGCAGCAGGACATAGGCTGCAGGAGTGTGTGTCAGTGGGAGGTGGCATAGGAGTGGATAATGTGGCTCCTGACCTGTTGCCAGAACTCCACCTTTGAATAACTAAGGACGCGGACTGTCTGCTGCTGTTGAAGTCTTGCTCAAGGCCAGAACTAGGGTATCCGTCTGAGGTCGGGTCACCGCGCCTGAAGAAGCACAAAGAAGTTACAGACTAGGGCCAGCAGAGATGGCGCCAGAATTCAGAAAACTAGTACAGGGCAAAAGTTCAAGGTTTGTCCGGGGCGGAAGAGAGAAGAATAAGGGGCGACCAGATCACGCAGCCTCCGAGGTTTTAAGCCAGTTTCGTGACGTATACAACACAAACGCTTCTTGGAGAGGTCTTGGGACACAACGAACGGGGGACATCAAACAGCAACAACGTTAGAAGTGACGTAAAGATGTGCTTTGGTGTTACGAAAAGTGATGAATGAACGGAAAAAGATTGTGACGAAAAATGTGAATACGGACAGCATCCAGTCGTTTGAAAAGTTGCGTGGTGGGCCCTCTGTGGTGTAGCGGTTAGTGTTACCTACTGTGATGCGTGCCGAAGGGGCCCGATCGGGTTCGGGCCCACAAGTGGGTTCGAGACCTGGGCGGGGCAGTCTCCTGTGGCTTAGTCGATAAAGTTCGATACCTGGATATATATATGTAGCGTTAATGAGATGGCCATGATTAGGGCGTTCACTCGCCCCTACCGTCTCAGGTAACGTGATAAAAAAGTGCCCAACTCCCTTCCTGTACAGTATGAATATGTCGCTACACCCAGGGATGTAGCGACCGGTGTGGGAAGCCAGGCCAACCTCACGTCTCACTTTCACACTCGCGCACGAGGGTCCTGGGAGCCATGACCCGGGTAATGTTGTAGCACTTGAGGCCCAGCGTGTACACCCCACACTCCAGTGGTCGCTTCTCTTCCTTAGACAGAGACTATTGCCACTCTTATACCTGTTGCCGATGGACTCGTTTAGAACCACGGTCCGGCGTGGCCTGGGCAGGGTCTGGGCGTGGCCTGTGCAGGTCGTGGGCGTGGTCGGGGCAGGGTCTGGGCGGGGGATGGCAGGACAGTTGGGGCCGTCAGTAGTGTATCATGAACCCGGTGGCCATGATGATTACCTCCCTCCCTCCCTCCCTCCCTCCGTCCGTCCGTCCGTCCGTCCGTCCGTCCGTCCGTCCCTCCCTCCCTCCCTCCCTCCCTCCCTCCATCCATCCATCCATCCATCATCCATCCATCCATCATCCATCACATTTACCCCACTACACCTTGCCTGCCTCCCAGCTTGCTACACCCTGGTCCGCGCTACACTCTCCGCCTCACAACGCTACTACACCCTGGCCCACGCTACCCCTGCTTGTCACTGCCCTGCTACACCGTCGCCCGCGCTGCACCCAGCCCGGACGCACCCCGCATACAAGGTCTTGTGCTGGCCACCCCAGATGCCACCCACCAGGACACTCGTGCGGCCGTGCGCACCTGCCCACCGTGCAGCTGTAAATGCCAATAGCGGACGCCTTGTGAAGGTCACCTACCCACTGTGCAGCTGTACACGCACTGTCTTCCGCTCAGATGATGGGTGCGAGACGCCTCGTGCAGCTGTACACAGCTGACCTGACTGGGGCCAAGTAAAGCGTTGTAAATGAGGTCCTGTGTGCAGGTGTTGTGGTGGAGGCCATTGCCTTGCAGGCAGGTGTGTTGGTGGAGGCCAGTGTTTCCGGGCAGGTGAGTTGTTGAAAAGGCTTAAGTATTGCGTGGGTGTAAAGGTCAGCAGCGGTGAGTGTTTGCGGGCAGGTGTTGCTGTGGGTGTACGCGAGACGTGTGGGAAGCTCACGGGTCAGAGGTGAGTGTGTGTGCGGGCGGGATTATTGCGGGGTGTGGCTAATGAGGCCTCCCTCTCCCCTGCCGTAGCGGTAGGTGTTGCCGTGCCTGTGGTTGTATAGCACCTGCGGCTGCACAGGAAAAATTGACGTGGTTTGTTCAAGCGTGTGTAGACTCATCAGGATGATAAGGCCTTAGGAGGAGGAGGAGGGAATGATGAAACACGGGAGGGAAGTTCCACGTCTTGGCTGGACAAAGAGAAGGAGGTATCATAACGGTCAGGCCTCGTATGGCTGGCCTCAGTTGTAGAAGCTGTGTGAAGCAGCAGCCAAGTGGATTTAGTTAGATATATGAGATGTGCCCCACTCCCTGTTCCCCCTGTTCCCCCTGGACTGGGTTAGGGGTGGAGAGTCCCCCTTCGGCACACCCAGGCAGCAGAAGACACACCCCAGCAGTAGGAGAGGGTTGGGAGGAGAGGGGAGGGGGTGAGGCTGCTCTGGACACCCTCCCGGCGCTCCCGAGCGGCGGGAGGGGCGGGTTTAGACTGTCCCAGACTTCACCCGGCACACCCAAGCAGAGGTAAGGCTGCTCCAGTGGCGACCTTTGCTACCATGGAAGGAGGAGATTGTTTTCTGAGCCACTTACCTCCGGGAGTTAGGACGGACGGACCCAGCATAGCCGTACGTGTCTCCCATAGAGTGTTTAGTCATACGATGCATACTCAGTGTTCACGAGTGTTGGCCGGTACCTATGGTACACCAGACGGTGAGGTACAGCAGCCGACCATATCACCAGTGCCTGCGGTGCACCAGACGGCGAGGTACACGTCACCAGCCGACCATATCAAGTAGTACCTGTGGTACACCAGACGGTGAGGGACGCCAGCCGACCGTATCACCTACACCAGACACTCCCTGTCTTTGCACATAACGAGAATCCGACTCGTCATGTTACTCAAATACCTTTTAAGTATGGTGAAATATAATTGTATATGAAGCCATGTTTTTGCTGCATATTTTTCTTTTTTCGCTGAAATTAAGACAGTCGAATGCCG
>JAYMFT010251348.1:0-10900 GCA_038088735.1 Panulirus argus
ATGATTAACAGTTTCATTTAGCCATCTCCTCCTCCTCCTCCTCTCTACGCCTCTTGCATAACTAAGTTCTCGATTCCCTCCCCTCCAGCGACACAGAGTTCTATTTTAAGAGACCATCGCCACCACTTGCCGCTGAGAACCTCTTCCTCCTCCCTCCTCCTGCCTGTTCCAATATTCCGCAGGCCAAAGCTCTGGCAACACTGCTGCAGCTCCTGCTCCTGCTGCTTTGGCAACGCTGGCCAGCTCAGCTGCTTTGTTAGGAATGCACACACACGTTCTGTCATCGCTGCTAGCTCGACTGACTGTCTACCCCGCTTATTAGTGACTGGGGTCGACTCTTTTGTGGCATTTATCAACGGTCTGGCCGATTCTTTTCGCCCCTTTATCTGGGTCATCTGGGTCGAGTTGGCTAAATGAAACTGTTAATCATGGCGAAGTCGAGTGGTTGTTGCAGTATCATAGCCAAGTCGACTGTTCGTCTCGTTAATCGTGCCCAAGTCGACTGACTTTTCTGTCGGTAATCACAGCCAAGTCGACTATTTTTTGTCGTTACTCATAGCCAAGTCGACTGTATTTGTCATTAATCATACCAAGCCGACTGCTTTTGTCGTTACTCATAGCCATTGTCAGTATAGTGTTATCACTGCAAAGTCGATGTCTACAGCAATAGTCAGCTGGCAGATGGACTGTCTGCTGCGTTATGATGGCCGACAGTTCGACAACTAAACACCTTTCGTCAAAATCCGTGGGATGAGAAATTATGAAGCTGCTCCTGAAATGGCGCCTACTCCTCGATCGATAAGGAGATTCACTGTGTCTGACCTCCAGACTGTGGACGGAGACTGCTGAAGTCCGGGTGTTCCATGAAAGAAAAGAGCAACTTCCTGTCTCCCAATATATCTCGACTTCTATGGGAAAGTAAGCACAAAAGGAAGCTGTGAAGATTGACAGACGAAGGGTTTAGGCAGACTCCCTTCCCCTCCCCAGTGGAGACTGTCAGGGCTCCCTGTGGGCCTTCATTCATTAACCTCCAAACTCCCACAGGAAAATCTCTATTATCCGGCATCTGCTGGACACAGGCACTGCCAGATTTGAGAATATGCCGTGTGCAAGAGCGTTCACCCAAGATACGTTACTTGATTCTTTTGATAATATTACTGTCCAGACTGCTTATTTAATTCAGTAAAGATAAAAAAATAAAATTGGATAAATCAACGGCGGACCTGAGACTGCCTTATAACTTGACATCCACAAGGAAGTACCATTAGAAGGACAAGATAACAGAAGACGTGATGGTTTATCGACGAGGCTATCTGCTGGAGGACTGTTGATGGTATCTTGTGCTCTCCTGGTACGCAGAAAGAGACACCCACCACCACTATAGCTGCAGACGGTATAGTGAAGCAGAAGGCTCCTCCCCCCACCCACCTCCTTCCCACGGCACAGCAGCTGGTGTAGGAAAATACCCATGTAGGAGCACCATGTAGTGTGGAGAGAGGACGCTTGTGTTAACTTCGGGATGGGCGTTCAGAGGGGCTGGCTGCGGCTGTTTATTAGTAAACAGACATGCGGAAATTAGCTGGGCCGGTCGGCGGCCCGAATGCAGGATTGATTTTAATGGTGGGAGACGTTAGCGTGGGGGGGGGAAATTAGCTGGGCCGGTCGGCGGCCCGAATGCAGGATTGATTTTAATGGTGGGAGACGTTAGCGTGGGGGGGGGGGGGAGATGTAGCCCCAGGCTCGGGTGGGGTTCACCACACACTACACGACACGACACCGCCTCTCGTCGATTCCCTTTTTATTCTTGTTTTTGTTTTTCCTACAACAAGCCCGATAATTGTCCCTCCCCTCCTGTCCCTTGCCAGGGTGATAAACGTCACTCCCCCTCCCTCCTGCCAGGGAGATAATCGCCCCCCTCCTGGCAGGGTGATAATTGTCACCCTGTTTTCCCGATAACTTTTCCTCCTCCGAGTTCGATAATTGCCCTCCTTGTAAGTCACTAGTTTTGGAAGTTCAATAATCGTCCCGTCCTCTCTCCTGCCAGCTTTGATGATCGTCCTTTACCCGTAAGGTCGATAATCGCCATTCCTGTAAGGTCGTTGATCAACCCTCTTGCAGGCTCTGTGTCTTCCCTCCGGCAAATGCCATTACCTTCCCTCCAGTAAGCTCCTCAATCCTGCCCCTCAGATAAGCCTTCCAGTCACCCGTCATATTATAAGGTAACGTGTCTCGCCTCCACCTGCCTTCTCAGGGCCTCTTGTGACCAAGTGGGACACCCTACCCCCCCTTAGCTGGTTAGAGGGTAGTACGACGATGGAGGGGGAAGATGTTACCCCCAAAAAGATGGTGAGAGAGAGGCTGAAGGAAGGAAGGAAGGGAGGGGGAGAGAGAGAGAGAGAGAGAGAGAGGATGGAAGTCTTTTGAGAGATACTGTATGGAGAACAGTCTCTCCAGAGAGATGATGATCCAGGGGGGAAGAGAAGAGGTAAAGGGACTGGGGAAAGAAGAGACAGATAAGGTGGGAGAGGGAGAAAAAAATAAACGATAGACAAAGAGAGAGGAAAATGAGGAGGAGGAGGAGTAAGTCTCCTTGACGAGTTCAGATGTTGCAACTGGTAAACACGGACTCACTCTTCTGGTGTGTGTGTGTGTGTGTGTGTGTGTGTGTGTGTAAGGGGGTATGGGGAGACGAGCATCTCACACTGTGAGGAGAGTCGGGAATCTACTTCCCCCTGGACTCTTAGAGATACTTAAAAGGAAACACGCTCGAGGGGAGGGCGGGAAGTACCAGTGCCAGTAAGTAGCACTGTCGGTAGGTCGTGCAGGACGGAGCAGTAACAGGGAACGGTATCCAGCCGGGAATATATATCTAACTCATTGGCAGCTTATTTCCCCTGAATTTCCCATCGGCACGGGTTATACATCTACCTCCCCACTCCCCACCATACGAGATATACCCCTCCTCTCCCTCCCTTCCATCCTCCCCTCCTCTTTTACCATACCTGGATGCGTCACAAGGCAGGGGAGAAGCGAGGGGCAATGTTTACCTCACGTAACGTGTGTGTGTGTGTGTGTGTAGGGGGGGGGGGTGGAGAGAGAGGGATTTAAAGGACCGGGATAACACTATAGGAGGTAGTGAGGCGGAGGAGGTGGGGGTGTACCGTTAGTGAGGCAGCAGGAGGTGTAGTGGGGTTGGGAGGGAGATAGATGGTGTTGGAGCGTAGATACCCAGCACCCGCCCGTCCCTGACTGTGGCACAGCAGCAGTCATGTGATCCTGACATCACCCTCCCACCTCACACTACACTATCCTCCCCCAGCCTTTTCTTACACCTCGCCGTGCAATTCTCTCTCTCTCTCTCTCTCTCTCTCTCTCTCTCTCTACCACACACACACAATTACACAACTGTGTAACGAGAGTGTTATAAGCACTGAGGCTTACCCCAACCCAGGAGGTTGGCTCGCCCCGCCCCAAGGTTAGGTCTTAAAGGCGTCGGTCGGGTGGTTCCCCGGAGGAGAGAGAGAGAGAGTTAAGGACGGAGATAAGGCCTGCTGACTCTACCAGCACCACCACTGCCACTCTCCACCCTCCACTGCGGGGAGCTATGACCACACTATACGGCCACCTCTACCACTTGACTATTACAGTCAGCACCTTATTACAACAAAACTGTAATGGTTTCTACCTTGAAGTCACCGCTTCCACGTTATACCATACAACACGACTTGACTGGAATATCAGTACGACCTCACACTAGCGAATTAAGACTTGCTCTGACCACTAAGACCTCTTGAACAACAATTACGTCAATAACTGGCAAACACAGCCTAGCTCAACCTTCTTAATATCGTTGATAGTCAGGAGCTCCGCTTGAACAACCAACTAACTAACTAACTAACTATTTGCATCATTTCATAAACCACCATAAAAAATCTTTGATGTAAAATGTAAGAAAATAATAGTTTGCCCTAATTTCATGATTTCGTATATTCAGTATAATTCCTCAGTGTGTCCCTGGCAGCATATCTAGCTAGGATCTACAGAAGAGCGACGAGGTATATTATAACGACGTATATCCAAAGGTCGAATTTAATATCCATGGATTGTTTTATACCGTATGCGGCCGGTAGACCTCGTACCTCTGGCAACTGCCGGGATAGTAAATACGCCCCTCCTGCTGGGGTTCCTCCCGTTACCCCCTCCCCCCTCTCCCTGATACCGTTCTACCCACAAGGGAGTTATATGTTCCCAGATATGCTGGTGACGATTAGATTATATTGTTATCTGATATCTGAGCGTCAGTGATTTTAAGCGCTGTAAAGGCGGACCATCCAGCCAGCCTCCCTCGCCAGATCACTCTCCCCCACCCACCCCTGTGGCTGGGTAAAGGTGGAACAGCCAAAGCAAAGTACCACCGTTTTGCATAGCGGTTGCATCCTGATTATCGTACCCTTATCTCTGTTATTGGGTCTTTGGCTTATTGCGTCGTGTTTTTAGAATACGTATTTCCCAGCTTGAATAAGGCTGGGGAATACTCAACTAATAATAGTTATAATTTATTTTAGGATACGAGATTCCACTGCTATCATTGACGCCTTACACCTTAATAGTATTAAGGTTAATAAGAGGTAAACGTTTAAATTCTGTGGATATGTTATGATCACATTTTCTGCCGGAAACGTTTCGAAATTCAAAGACGAAAAATTGCATGAATTTTTTTTCTGTGGGTTACCAACTACTTTTATTTCTTCTTAATCGATGTTGATGGAATGTTCCAGAGGTCTGTCACGCGCTTGCTCGATTCACCTCAAAATAACCTGTACTTTTTTTTTGCCCGACGACTTGAAAATATTCAACACTTCGAACGCTTTGAATTAGGTCAAACTCTCTCTCTCTCTCTCTCTCTCTCTCTCTCTCTCTAGGATTGATTTTCATTTCTAAATGTTTCGTTCTCTATGACTGCTTTGTGAGGGCATTTTCCACGGTGATGCATTATGGTGGTTACCTTGACCATGTTTCTGGATTATTTTTACTGTTTGATGAACTTTAATTATTTACGGTTGCTGATCGACAAAACTGCGCGCGCGCGTGTGTGTGTGTGTGTGTGTGTGTGTGTGTGTGTGTTTGGGTGTAATTACCTCTACATTCGCGTGATAACTACATTTTGTGTATGATTACCACTATTTGTGTTAGTGAGAGAGCTTTACACTCGTGCTGCCCCGTCTCAACCTTGTATATATCTATCATATTTTTACTTTTACACACACACACACACACACACACACACACCAGCCTAAGCCACGTACCCATTTATCGACCAGCCCCGAGGAGAAGATGAACACTTGGGTAATGTATGAGTCTGTGTGTGTTCCAACTCACCCGTCACTAACCGCTATCAGTGTTTGGGTTCGTTGCGAGTTATGGGTCATCACGTGAGAGCTATCCATCAAAGCCCGATAAACGTGGAAGCAACCAGCCCCACCTTGATCTTAAGCTCTTTTGTGACTAATTAAGTAGTTGCCTCTATCACCCCCCCCATCCCCCCAGTTATGTGATTCCTAAACTATAATTTTCAGTCAAATGACTGCCTGAATTCAATACACCGTTCTTTGCTTTGTTAACACACACTCGCCCGAACACGCTTACCTCCAAACACACACACACACACACACACACACACACACACACACACACACACACGCACACACACATACAGATGGTACCAGAATTAAGAAAGCTGAGTTGGGGGGGAAAGACTTAGAGGCTTCAAATTTGCTCACCCGGGGAGAGAGAAGAGTGAGAGGTGACCTGACCACGACCTGTAAGTTTTTGAAAGAGATCGATGACATGGACAGTGTGAGGACAGAGCAACCACAGGACATAACAACATGAAATTATGCAAGAAACTTGTAAGGACAGATGTAGAAAATTACTGCCAGTGGATGAATGGGATAAACCGATTGAGGAAACTGTGCATGCGGTCAGCATAGAGAAGTTCAAAAACCTGTGTTCAAGTTATGGGGCCGCCCCACGAGTTCAGAACTCACTCACCGTATACTACAAACACGTAATTAATAACAGACAATTATATAAGCAATTAATACCTCCCTTCCCCCCTTAGAGTAACCCCAAATGTGGCATCACCCCCTATATATATATATATATATATATATATATATATATATATATATTTCAAATCTTCCCTCTCTCCCTTAACCTCTTAAAGTTCATACTCTCCTCCCTTTTATAACCGTAACACCGAACACTTCTTCTGAACGCCTCCCTTTCTCCATCCTTTATACTTCAAGGCAAATAATATCCTCTCCCGAAAGAAATTATATTTCTATAGTTTGGCCTTCGGCAGGCTAGAACCTGTTCTGGCTCGTTACATCGTCCCAAAAGTATATATATAGAAGTACAGACTGTAATCAGTTTTCCTCCTGTAACTGTGAAATTTTATCTCGGTTGACCCTCTCTGACCTGGGTTAGCCTCCCCTCTGACCCCAGCTATCAACTTTAACACGGGGGAAGAAGGCTCTGACCTAGGATGACCTGAGTGAATACCAGATCTATCCACATTAAAAACAGATGACCCCGAATGAACCTCCTCACTGAGACTTTAGGTAGCCTCAGCTGACCTGGTTGAACCCCCGACGTTGATCTCGGGTTACCTTTAAGATGACCTGGTTGAAATCTTCACTCCAACCCCAGTGGCACCAACTGATCTGAGCGAACCGGTGTGGTAAGCTTGGTAGGAGAGAGAGAGAGACTCGGGTGATGGACCTTGACCTGAAGAAGACCCTGTAACCCAAGCTGACCTCGTTGACACCCCCAAGAGAAGGCTGGTTTCCTCCTGCTGGAGGGCTGAGATCGACTTGGGAAGAAGTTAAGAGTGTCGTCGTGAGGGAGGAGTGTGGTAGGAACGCAGGCATAAATGCCATTACTGAATACCCTGAGACTCTTTCCCCCTAACCCCAATGCCTCATAATCTCCACCACGTATTACACCACCACCAACACCGCCAGGTCTTATACTCTCACGCAACTCTCCCATCTCTCTCCATTCTCTCTCTCTCTCTCTCTCTCTCTCTCTCTCTCTCTCTCTCTCTCTCTCTCTCTCTTGATCTCCTACACTCTCACACTTCTAGCACAAGCACAATACAGAATTATTATCCTGCATCGCCGCCGCCACACCTTGCAGAGACCTTCCCAGACAAGAAAGGCCCTTGAACAAAAGCCTGAATATCGACGGCCGGGTCCTTGGGGCTCGGGGAAGACCCGGCCTCGCCTCGCACGGGTAGGTCTTCGTCAGTCGGCCCCTCGTCGGCGACGCCTGTTTCAGAGACATTGCTTCTCTTTTTATCTTTTTTTTTTATATCATATTCATCGTGGCATTAGATCTTACGTTGTTTTTCTGTCATAAGAAAGTGAGAGAAACGTCCTTTCAGCGTCTGTCCCTGGAGGGGTTCTGCCCTCGCTGGCCTGAACAGTCTAGTCGTATTTTGCGAGTATGTCCTCGACGACTCTGTTGCCCCCTGGTGTGTAGACAGACACGTTGCACCAACATATCTCCTGCTGCCGTCCATACCTGGATTTGCTCTCACCCAAGACTACCTGCCTCCTCCTCCTCCTCCTCCTCCTCCTCTTTCTCTTCCTCCTCCTGCACTTGTCCTCTGCCCCCCCCCTTCCCCCAATCCTTACCTCGAGAAACAAGGTCACTCCTCCTTGACCCGCTGAATGGCCCTGGCGCTTGCGACTGGCCGATATCGGCTAACTCACTCTCACACTTTTTCACACTCTCCCACTGTGGGTGCGTGCTTATGTTCCAGAGGTATGTATGCATGTACGTGTGTGTGTGTGTGTGTATGTGTGTGTGTGTGTGTGTGTGTGTGTGCGCGCGCGCGGGCGATGTGATACCTTTGTTAATCAGTATTACGAAATTTGAAAACGCATTTATTTGCCATCTTTAAAAAAAAAAAGTTCTTTTTTTGCTGAGTTCGTCCTAGACTGTGACGCACCCCAGTCAGAGTGAAAGTCAGTATTTCCTTACGTATAATTCTCTCTCCTAACAACAGACAATTCATCTTCTTCCACAGATTTTTTTTTTTTATCTTAAATATTTGCAAAAGTGATTGTCCAGACTATTAAGTACTTCCAACTGTGTAGGTGTGTCAATCACGGTTAGGCAATCAGGGTGACTTGAGGGATTGAAGAAAGACTGCGTTGTTAAGAAGGTCAATCGACCGTATTAGTTTTTTTTTTCGCACTTTAGAATCGAGTTATAGCGTGCGTCCGCAGGGCATTACAGGTTAATGATGTCTCTTCGGAAAGGTCCAGGGAACTCAAGATAATTTAAGCCGAGACGATCTCTCACCTGTTTCCGTTTTGATATGAAGAGAGAGACGTCTTGGAAGTTAGAGAAGAAAAAAAAAATTGGTGGAGATTTTCGAAGATGGCCGAGACTTATCTGGAGTTGTAGGAGAAAGAGAGACTTATTTGGAGATGGAGGAGTTGGAGCGGGCGAGAGCCAGTCACAGCCAAGGCGGAAGTAGGATCGCACCCCCTCTGTCGGTGGTCAGCCGAAGCTACAATATAAACAACAGCACCTCCCTCTCGTCTACTCTCCTCCGCTATGGATGCTTTTCTGTGTTGTTTATCGTCGGAGAAGTACACATTGCTCCCTCCGCGTTGTGATTCACATCTGCCTCATACTGTGAGCGAATTCGCCGCCTTTTCTTTTCTTTCCCCTGCTACTGTGGCAGGATCAGCCGCAAATCGGCAGGTACCTCCCGCTAGGCACAGACGCAAATCCTGTTACCCCGAGATTAAGTCTTCCCAGCGTCACTTGCGCTCCGCTGTCGCGCATTCTTGACGTGGTGGCTCCCCCCCCCTCTCTCTCTCTCTCTCTCTTTCACGAAATTCCTATGGAGTTTAGCAACGCCACAGCCTCGGAAAAATAGGGGAAGCGGGGGGGGGGGGTATTGCCCGTCATCGAGCCTTACTGGAAAACTCATCCTCAAAATCTCCAGAGGCAGCTCTTCCCTCTCGCCCCCCCCCAACCCCAAAATAAAAAAAAAAGGTCTTCGGTCAATTGTCGAGTGGTGGTGGCCACCTGGATTTGCTGTCGCTGAGAGAGAGAGAGAGAGAGAGAGAGGGAGGGAGGGAGAGGAAGGGCACACGGTGCTGTAATTACCAATTAGAGGGAGAGTGAACACACCTGGCTTACCCGTCTGACCCACTTGGCCTTGCACGTTATTCTTTTTTTCTCCTTCTCTTTGCCGTCTGCCTTCCAAGGTTCCTCCCCCCCCCCCGGGGAAAGCGGTGGGGGGAGAGGGGGGGAGTGTGTGTATTACGGTGAGAGGTTCATACCTGCGGGCCACTAGGGTGGATGCCAGCGATGAAGGGAAAGTGCCATGTAACGAGGGATTACGACTCTCGGTGACCGCTGGCACTGAAAGGGGTCAATGGCTCTAAGTGGCTGAACCGATAGCTGGGGAGTGCCACCGGGAGGTGAGGACTGACGCGTTGGGAGACGAGGGACACGACCCACTTATAAGGGGAGAGAGGGGAGAGTAGGGGTGGGGCGGGATGAATAACACACACAGGGAGATGGACGCTGAGAATCGAGGATGAGTTGTTTATATTTGGGCATTAGGCCTACCGGATGCCAGGGGTCGATAAGGCCGTCAACCTCAAGTTATAACCACCGGCCGGAAGTCTTCAGCACCTTCTTCAGGTGGTCAAGATAATTCTAAGACCGTACGCTCACACTCCCACTGCGTATATGGGCCCTTGTGTGTGTGTGTGTGGGGGGGGGGTGGCGTAGCGCTTACCGAGGACGGGGCGAGGCAGCCCAAAGCTGGTATGCAAGGCGTGTCCGAGTTTCAAGGAGCTGTTTACAATTCCCTACACAGTAGTCCCCTGAAAGATGTCGTATGTGAGCCAAGTCGATCCTAGGATGAAGGAAGAAGCTATACCATTTTCTCAAAAGAAAAAGTGTTTAAATAAATTTATGTAAACCCCAGCTTGGAAACATTCGATGTCCGTTAGTTGTCTTCCAGGGGAAATTTATTCTGTTTACACAACACGTTTTGTAAAATACCTGGCGAGTAATGTTTACGTGGGACGGTATTGTGCCTTACACGTGTATACATCGCTGTTAGGTGGTCGTTAAGGCCGTCAATGTCAGGTTTAAACCAATGCAAAACTTTAGAACATTTTTAAACAGAAAGTTAATTTTAACACCATACATATTTTCAGTGCATGTCCAGCTCGTGTGTACACACTCTCTGCCAGGCGTATGATCAATACCACTCTGGTGAACACTCAGCCATTCCCCTGAACTCTAATACCACAGCGAAATGTGTGTACCTCTCTACTGCACGCTAATACCAATCTAATTAATCCTAGTCTCTCTCATTGCTCTCGTGAAAGACTAAACGTATCATTAAGTCAATCTATTTTATAAAAATTAAAGTCACTAAATTCGTGAATTAAGTCCATGATTTACCCTATTGCTTGAAATTTATCACTAACTCACTGTTTATATAAATCAAGTCACTAAATCACAGCAGTAAATCAATTCTGAAGTTTGCATGCAATGCCCGGTTCTGTACAGTCAATACAACCCGAGCAAAGCAACAATATATATATATATATATATATATATATATATATATATATATATATATATATATATATGAAAACAAATTTGATGCGCTTTAGGTAGTGAAATCGTTTCAGATTTTGTTAGTTAATGTTTTGGACACTACCCGTCAGTATTTTAGTAAAGTTACTGCAAAATTTCACCTTGAAAAATTACACACATACAATTTTATTATTATTATTATTATTATTATTATTATTATTATTATTATTATTATTATATGTGTGTGTGTGTG
>JAYMFT010251359.1:0-10900 GCA_038088735.1 Panulirus argus
TTCTTAACGCTACCTCGCATCAGCGAAGTAGCGTTAAGAACAGAGGACTGAGTTTTAGAGGGATAATCCTCACTTGGCCCCCTTCTCTGTTCCTTCCTTTGGTAAAGTAAAAACTGAAGGGAAGGATTTCCAGTACCTCGTTTCCATCCCTTATAGTCCCTTATAGTCGCCTTCTACAACCGGCAGGGAATACGGGGGTAGAATTCTTTCTCCCCTACCTCAGGGATGATATATATATATATATATATATATATATATATATATATATATATATAAAACCTTTCCCATTCTCCATCCATTCCTGCATCCACATATCTTCTTACTCTTTTCCTTACGTTACCCCTTTTGGGCTCCCCCGCTGCCCTGGTCTGCCTTTCTTTCCTTCTTAACATCGTCCGGACGGTGGCCGTTCCGTTAGTATTCTGTCCCGTGCGCCGCGCTGTTCCCGGCCTTCGTACATAATGGAAAGGCGGTCCCGGATCTCGATTCTCCTGGCCTGTGTGACACGAGATTGGAGAGGGTCGAGTCCTAGATGTGTAGCGTCGAGGGGGCCAGCTGCCTCGAATACTGATGCCTCGGACGGAGATAGCTGAAGCTATCGCGCCCCAGTGTTACGTGGCCGGATATCGTGCGGGCGTAAATATATATTTCTTACGATCCTAGAAACTGTCGTACCTTGTATGCCGAGACTCTAAGGCACGTAGGTTAACGAAAATCTTTAATTAAACCATTTTTTTAAGTGTATTTGTAATTAGTAATGTCTATTTTACAGATACAGACATTGTGAAATTTATCAAAGCAAGGTGCTACTGTTGGGAAATACTGCACGCGGTTTCCACAGTGTCACTGTAGTGAAACAGGGGGAACTGCTGTGTGTGTGTGTGTGGGATAAACACAAATCTCAGATACAGCTGTTGTGCCAGTAGATATGGTTGTCGGCAGGCGGTGATGGGCGCATTTGTCTCGCGCCGCCGGGTAGATGGAGATGCCGTAGGCTGAGACAAATGGCCGTCGTGCAGCGGATGGCGCTGTTCACGTGCAGAAGCTCTGTCCACCGAGGCAATATTGGACGTGTCGCCATAAGGGGATGGTAGGGGATGAGTAGCTTCGGATGAATCTATCTCGCGAAGTGCGTTTCTTCGGCTGGAAGTCGCACAGGTAAGGAGGTAACTTTATAGTGAGTATGGGGAAAAGACATGGAGGAAAGGGGACGAATCACTTCCCTTCCCTTGTGCAAGGGTGAGGGTGGGGAGTACCGTATGCTTGCAAGCGCCCCTTCCGTAACGCACTGTTGCAGTAATTTAGCAAGTTACCGAGAATTGGTGCATATTGCTCCGTTAAAATCTCCATCATCGCGGCTCGCGCTGTAATCAGAGGCAAATGCCGGTGAAAATGCAATATCTGTGCAAATATTTGGCAAAAAAAAAAGATATATCCCCTCGAAATTCAGCGTTCTCTTATTACGCCGGGAGTATCGATAGAGCAGCAATATAAGCCCCCGCCAACATGCGTTTAGCTATACATTCTTCCGTTGCGGTATTTTCTGTTACGCACGATATCCGGATGGGCTTCCGTTGCCCCCGCTGGTGACGCCACAACAGGAGCACGAGTATAATGTTTTATCGTGTTCGAAAGCCGTTGAGAGAAAGTGTTAAAAACGAATTGATATTGGTAGGAAAGAAGAAAACTCTTATGAGATTTGCTTTTGAATTCAATCTAACATTCTGGTTTCAACACACTCTAGATGTCCCAGGCGCAGCTGAACACTTTCCCAGTCGAACTTCTCGTAGTGGATCACTCTCTTTCTTCAGCTCTGCCCTAGTCCAACACTCTCCTGAACTAACTTTTTCCCCAAGTAAATAGTCTCTGTAATTAAATCTCTTTTTTTTTTCTTAAGTCCAACATTGCCGTAGTTCAGAACTCTCCTAGACTAATATAACGTTGCTCAGAATCCCCCCTCCATCCCAACCCCAAGTCCAGTATGTGTACTCTAACGCCCCAGCGGTCCAGCTCTCGGTCGGTCCAGGACTCGCTTGGATAAAAGACTTCCGTGTTGAACACTATCCTATCTCGTGGCTTTCTATGTATACCTCCCCCTTCGGTCCAATACTCCTCTGGTCCAACACCACCAAGGCCCAACTCTTCCACGGTCCGGCACTCCGTTAGTCCAACATTCCTCTGGTCCAGCACCACCTTGGTCCAACAAGTACCCTGGTCCAACCCTCCATCGGATCAATGCTCAACAACCTCCTTACATGCCATAATCTCTCGGGGAACACATTACACTCGGTTAACGACGCGACAAATTACATTTTCATAACATAAAATTGCCTTTAATGGCCCACTGTAAAGTCATATTGATGCTGCATAAACCGCGTTTTATTGATGAATTAGCGACTGCGATCGCGGGGCAAAAATGAGGTATTGATGGACCCATCCATTAGTTACCAGTGTATGAATTCCATTATGAATTAACAGAGATGCGAGATGATTAATTCTGGATGAGGAGCAGTTACATTTTTCATATTCCTGGAGCTGAGTCCATTTGACGATTATATGCGGCTGGTAGACTCCGGTGTCTGGGTTGGTGAACTGACTGGGTTGATGAGCTCCGTGTGTGTGTGTGTGTGTGAGGGAGGAGGTTTGGGTTAGTGAGTTGGCTATCTTTCTGTGGCTAGGTTGGTGAGTTAACTTGTTTTTTTATGTTGGAGGCTCCAGTAACGGACGAAAGTCCACATCAAGACCGGGCCTTAACTGAATTATAAAGAGGATTATGAAAGGGTAAAAGAAGAGATAAGGAAAAATATTCACCAATTTTGGAAGAATTGAAAAACTTGTCTTTCAAAATGAGCCAGGTCATAGTTACTGGGAAAGACATGAGAAATTAGAGAGTTCCAAAGCTTCGACGTGTAAGGAAAGAAGCAGGTATCAAAACGGCACACCCTTTAGTTGCTGATGGCCACACAATAATCATGTGACGTAGGAGCTCTCCGAGTATCCTTTGGGCTAGCTAGTGCTGGGGGCACACAAGTAGCCAACTCTCGGGAGCAAAAAGCAAAGTAATTGTTGTTGGGTTGGTGAGCTGGTAGTTTGTCTGAGGCTAGGTAAGTGGGTAAGCTAGGATTGTGAGCTTGAGTAATCCAGGGTTTCGAATGGCTACACATGTTTGCTGGCTTGTGGGTTGGCTTGATTGGCTGTAGAGGAGGAGAATCGTGTATTCCTTAGGTAAACTGACAATCCATTTTATAATTATCATATTTCTTTCCTATCGAAGGCTCCAGTCATGGACAGAAGTCTGCTACAGGAAGGCCAGGCCTTCATTCTAGTATGTAATGAATAGAGAAATGAAGAGGAGGGGGAGGAGAAGGAGGAGGTGGAGAAGAAGAAGAAGAAGAAGAAGAAGAAGAAGAAGAAGAAGAAGAAGAAGAAGAAAAGATGATTATGATGATGAAGTGTTCAAGAGTTTTTGAGGAAGTGGAAAATGTGACTAGAACAGGGGTTTTCGTCGCTGTTATAAAAGGACATGAAAATGTAAAGAGTCCCAAAGATTAGCAGTGTGGCAAAAGAAACAGACATCATAACGGTCTGCCTTTCAGTTGCCAACGGCTAAACAGATTTTTTATTACTTCTACGCTCAGTTCTTCCCCATCCCTCCCACCCCCACATGAACATTTGAACCTGAAACTTTGACCTTTGTACACCAAAATTTAGTTATCTGCGCCTGATTTACTGTGATACAGGTGTACTAAAGATCATGATATTTGCTTGTCTTTCTCACATAATTTTCTTACGTTTAGGGATGTACTGTTTTAGGTTCTCCCTGGTTGTTAATGGGATGCTCATAAGAGATCTTTCTTAAATCAAGAGTTAATAAGACTTGTCGTTTGTGAGAGTCCGAATACCTTTTGAGTTATTTACTCTGGAAATGTGGCGTTTCTAATTCGATATGACTTCATTGAATAGAATTACTCGTTATAAACGACTAATAAAGCTATCATTAGTATTATATTTAAGAGGACATCATATTGTTTTCCATCTGTGCTTTCATGTGTTAGGCAAAGGTGAGGAGCCACACAGGTGAGCTGTCAATCACGGCACTCAGTAGTGTCCAGGCAGGGCCTTTGTCACACGCCCTCACTACTGCATGTCCACATCACACGCCCTCTCCTGGACATCCACACCACACTCCTTCACTGCTCTACGTCCACGCTACAAGCCATCACTGCTGCACATCCACGCCACGCACCCCCACAAGTACATTCCTCCTCCTTTATCTTCTCCGTTTCTTCCTCCTCCTAACCCCTCTCCCCTCTCCTCCTCCTCCTCCTCCTAACCCCTCTCCCCTCTCCTCCTCCTCCTCCTCCCTTTTCTCCTATACCTCCCTCTCCTCCTGTTCCTCCTCCTCTTTCTACTGATCTTTTTCTTCCTCCTTCTATCTGTTACAACCATCTCGCATTTTTTTTTCCACCGTCCTCTCTTCCTTTCCCATTTCCTCTCCCTCATTTTCCATCGCCCTCTCTCCCTTTCCCATTTCCTCTCCTCCCCCCCAAGAACCTCCTTTATGGTGAAATTAGACTAGTGTTTTAATTCAGCCCAAAGCAATCAAACTCTTTCCATTTTCTATTTTCAGACTTTAAGTGAGAGCAATTATACCTCCCCAAGTTCGTTGCGGACCCCCGAGGCGCTATACAAAGCCTAGATGCTCTATGCAAAACAGCTCTTAATGTAGTCTTTCTCCTGTGTATTGCCCATTCTCTTTGAATTAAGGTTTGAGGGATGAGTTCTAAAGGGGGGGAGAGAGAGAGAGAGAGAGAGGGAGAGGGAGAGAGAGGGAGAGAGAGAGAGAGAGAGAGAGAGAGAGGGGGAGAGAGAGAAAGAGAGAAAGAGAGAGAGAGAGAGAGAGAGAGAGAGAGAGAGAGGATTCAAGGATGTTTATTCTCAGATGTAGAAAACTGGTGGACAAAATGAACCTGCCATTGAAGTTTGAGCTGGATAAAGGGGCTTTGACTACGCAAGTGTTTCAAATTGGATTACCGCGTTTGGAGACAGAAGACCTGTCTTGTGCTTCAGTGTAGGGAACTGTGGATTAGGGCGAAGTTCCGGCTGCTGCTCCTACTGTGTTGCTGTAGCTTTGATGATGATCGTGAGACAGCGTTACGTGGTAGTTTCACAGTACGAGTGATTGTTGTTTGTGATTACTATTTGTATTTCACTGGGAGAGAGAGTTTTACACATAGTGTTGCCCCGTCTTCTTAACCTTGTGTATTTGTACTATGTTTTTGCTGTGTATACACACACACACACACACACACACACACACACACACACACACACACACCTAGCTTATGCCAGGTACCCATTCTATCGACCAGCCCCTAAGGGAGGATGAACTGCTGGGTGGACTGTGGACCGGCTGCCGCGACCAGGATTCGAACCAATGCGGGTTTGATCCCAGGTGCCCCTTGCATGCGTGATGGTCAGTAATGCTAACCCCTATAGCGAGTGCGCGTGTGTGTGTGTGTGTGTTTGTGTGATTACTACTGGTCTATTATGGAGTAAGTTTTACACTTATAGCCACGGCTCTTAACCTTGTATATATGGGTCTCATATTTTTACCTCAATGCATGTGTATACACACAAACACATACATCCATACCGCAGCCTAAGCTAGGTAACCGTTTATCGACTCAGCCCCGAGGGAATGGATGAACACCCGAGTTGGATGTAGGCCGACTGACACGCCTATTCTCTCGGTGGAGTTAGACTTCTATAATTATATTGTCTGAATGAGATGCTTCATTTCATGAATCTAGTTAAGGTCTGTATGCCAGGAGACTTAAGACTGATGGAAATTAAAGGACGTAGGATTCAAAATTGAGTTTACTCGTTTTAAAAACTGTTGTTAAAGTTGATACATCGAGTTTTGGACAAAAGAATTGTTGCTTGGAACACACTGAAATAATATTCAGTTGAATCATTGTGGTTCACACATATGAACCCTGGATATGAATCATACGAGTGAATGTGCCAACAGATGATACGTTCACGAGTTATAATGTTTGGTTTCGCATCCCGTTGACGATAGGCAGCTGGAGAGTCACTGAAAACATAAGAAATATCATTGTTCATATTTCAGCTAATTAACAGGAAATGCATCTTGATTTTTACCTAAAAGGCTACATCTCTCTCTCTCTCTCTCTCTCTCTCTTAGCGACGATGTATGTTTATCCACACACGCACACACACCCACCCACATTCTCACTCATACACACACACACACACACACACACACACACGTGTTTATGCCCTTGACTCTAAGTGCAGCACAGTGACCACTCTCTGTGTGTCTTCTGTTGCCTGTTGTGTGCTGCCTCTCGTCTGACGTCCGACATTTTACATTATCATCCTAGCGTTGCACTTCAGCCGCTTTATTTCACAGAGTACATATTCCTCCGTTGAACATTCTCTAGAAACTCTGTAAATTTCTTCAGGTGTAACTAGTAATCATGCAGAATTCAGAACTCCTGCCATGATCACGGTGGCAGGATATGAATCATGTGGTTCACAAATAACCCAAAATCCAGTTCATGAGTATACTGGCTTCACTGACTCTCTGCTCTCGTGCGAAGCCGGAGCGCCAAGCGGCTCCTGCGAACATCCTTCCATTCGTTACCAGAAGGTGTGTTGGATTTGTCATAAGAGGATAGAGTCGAATCATGAATCCCCTCCTCCTGTCCACTTGTACAAACCTCCGCCTGTCCACTAGTACGTTCATCCGTCTGTTTGCCGGTCCACTTGTACTTCCGTCGGTCCGCCTGTCCTCTAGTATACGTCCATTCATCCTTTTGTCCTTTCATTTGTAACTCCTCCGGTCCGTCCATCCGTCAGTCCGTTCACTTTCGCGTTAATTCATACAGTCATTCGTTCATCCGTCCCTTCATCCATATGTTCATCCTTCCATTCGTGCCACCGTCCATCAGTATGTCCGTCCTTCCGTTCGCACTTTTGTCCTTCTGTCCGTTCGTCCATTCCTACAGCCTCCATCTGTCTGCCCGTCCATTGGTACCTCATCTGTCTGCCCGTCCATTGGTACCTCATCAGTCCGACCATCAGCAGGGTACGTCCCGACTTCATCATTCCCCTTACCAGGTCACTCCTGTCGCTAGACTTAATCCTCGTGGGTGGAGTAGGGTCGTGATCTCGTGCTATCGTCCGTGGTCCGTACGTTCATCCTAAGCTCAGGTCTCCTATCACTAACTTCGCTGAATCGTTTCGGGTCTTGGTGAAATTCATGTGTGTTTGAGCCCTCCTCATAACACACCGCTGCAGCAGCAGACTTAAAGCATGATGGGAAATCAAGTGAAAGTCAGAACGAAGACGTAGCTGATATGATCAGTGGCTCTGCTTGATGGCGTTGAAATCTTGGTGGGATTTTTCTTCTTCTTTTCTTCCTTCCGTCGAAGCTCATCTCAAGCGTTGAGTGTGCAGCGGAACCCTGAGTCTCTACACATATCCTTGGAGACACCTCGAGCTGACCACTCGCTCTGCTGTCGCTCTGGATTTAGATGAGATTTTGTGGGGGGGGGGGGTTAGAATACGTCGTATCGATCGTCATCTCACTGTCAGGGGAAGGAAGAGGATCGTACGTCCTCGCTATCGTCCTTAAGGTACACTCCAGACCATGGTTTCCGATTCCTAGATTAGCTGAAGAGCTCTGAGTCAGGATTAGACCTACTGAACGTATTGTTCTGTCGAATGGCGTGATGGCGAGATCATTTACGCTTGCTTAGGCATACATTTGGGAGTCAGAGGACTTGCCGGTGACTAGCTTCTTGCCAGCGTTAACGTTCTTGCAAATCTGACCTTGTAAAGATTATTTTGTCTTAGAAGAATCGTCTTTTTCCTTCTGTTTCCCTCTGTGTGAACAGAGGAATTAGAATTACTCTGTACTTCTTTCATTTGCCAGAAGTATAACTTTTTCCTCAAAATGACCGGTTTGTTAAGGCTCGCGATCAAGCAATTGCACCGAAATGCTCAAAACTCTTGCTTCGGTTTTCCTTGTATGGAATGACCCCCGCGCCATCCGTCCACCACTACTTCGTCCCAACATTTCCTCCCTAGTCAGCATCTGACCCATTTCTGTGTCCACGGGAGAGAGCACTTCCCCTACACTTGCAACATAGGTCCCTGCGGATTTCTCCCTCGACGAAATCTCGTTAACATTACGAACCTCCTCTAGTCTGCTTGTTCTCAACTGTTCCGGGGCAGTGTGTGTGATTACTGTTTGTGATTCCTATTTGTGTATTAAGGGGAGAGAGTTTTACGTTCTTGTTCTCCGTCTGTTAGTTTTATAAATATACATAATGTATGTATTCCTCTGTGTGCGTACATACGCACAGACATGCCAGCATAAGCCAGGTATTCATTTCTTTCTTTTTACCAGTCCCCAGGGGGAGGATGAACATCTGGGTTGGTTGTGGACCTATTGATGCGCCCAGGATTCGAACCTTTGCGTGATGACTCATGGCCACTAAAGCTAACCACTGCACCGCAGAGGCCCCTATGTACAACTACTTGTATGTACTGTAAGGGAAGAGAGAGTTTTACTCTCGCGGGACCCTATCTCTTGAGCATTCTCTATTATCATACAACTTCTAACATTCATGTAAGCTTATTTCATATTATGCTTTTTGGCTACTATGCCCCTACATCTCTCTAAGAACTATTCACTCTCTACTTCATTAATGTGTTTTAAAAATTTGAAGGTTTTGAGCAGGTCAACCTTCAGTGTTCTTTCTTCCAAGATGTGCATATATAAGGCCTCTAGCCTTTCCCCATACTCAGCTCTCTTAATTCTGGTACCAACTTTGTGGCCAGCCTCAAGACCTTCACTATTTGCTCTTGTGCTTCTTTAGGTAAGGTGACCAGACTTAAGAAACATATTCTTTTCGCCTTTATTTAGGATGTGAAAAATTCGCTACATATTTCCTGATCCATATATTTGAGAGCTGCTCTGATATTTGCCAAATGATAGTTTTTCTCTTTAACTATTCTTCTAATGTGGGACTTACACACAAATCTCATAGCTTATTTCCTGTTTGATATTAAACATATCGAGGCCTTCTTTCACTGTTTCCCATCCTAATTACTTTACATTTGCGCGTGTTGAAGTTCATTATTCATGTATCAAACTAACTTAGGAGTCAGTTTAGGTCCCCTTATAAGTTGGCGCAATCTCCGCTTCTTTCGTCCCTCGTGACCTTCGCATAATCTGCAATTACATTCATGTAGGAGTCCGTACCTTCAGGCGAGTCAAATACATAGATCAGGAAGAGTAACAGTCCTAGAACAAAGCCCTGTAGCACTCCGCTGGTTACCACGAAACATTTGGAGAGAAAACCCCTCTTGACATGCGCTCTGTGTTCCCTTCTGCTGATTATCCTCCTCATTCCTGTCTGGTGGTTCATTTTCTTGATCAGCCTCCCACGACGGACAATGTTGAATGCTTCCTGGTACTCCATATACAAACAATCCGCACTACCTTTCGTACTGCCTAAGGCAGAGCTCACTCTCTCGTAGATCTCTAATACGTGTGTAACACGTGACCTCCTTTCCCTAGAATCGTACTGTCTCTCACTCGGGTAATTTGTCCTCCGTAAAGTTATCCACCTCCTTTCTAACTACCTTTTCCAGAACTTTACACAGCACACTCATTAGTGAAACTAGTCTGCAGTTCAACGCCTGTCTGTGTTGTGTGTGTGTGTTTATTTGCGGGTATGTGCGTGTGTGTGAGAGTATTTATGTTTGGCTGTGTGGATATATGTCTATTTGTGTATACAGGTAAGGCTCTTTGCACTTGCAGGGCTGTAATCTCGTTACCTTTTTGTGTCAATATAGTTTTTGTATTTCGAAGTTTCTCCGAGTTTACTTTCTCTTTTTTTTTTTTTTTGACCTTTTTGCCCTTAGTTTTGGCGTTTTTGCCCTTACCTTTGACTCTGTCATTACTGAAGTACTTTCTCACGTCATCCTACCTATCTCCTCTCCCCTGCCCTTTGAGTTATAGCTTCTGATTATTGCTTTTCTGTTTCTCTCGAACGGCTGGCTGGCATTAACATCGTTCCATGACCTCTAAAGAACTTGGACGTTACATACGTAAACCCACTGACCTCCTATCCTCCGGTGCCAGCAGTTTGATGGTATCTCTCACCACCTGAGCACATCCCTCGTCATTCTGGTGCCCTCTATAAGCAGGCTTGTATGTATCTTCATGGGAGAGGACTAAGGAAGTATTGCATACTCTACCATGGGGGGGCCAAACTTCACCCGCAAGCTACTTCTTGGACACATCTTTGTCTGCGCGTTTGAAGAGAACATCGGCGCTGACGGAGATAAGGTGTTGCCACCCTCGCACATTTTCCTAAACTGATCCCTTGAGGTTAAGTCAGGAACAATGACCGCTTCCCGGGACATTTCGCAAATTGATTCTTGTAGATTATGACTGCTGAAGAAATACTCCATCACCTTGTTTCTGTTTTCTTTTCTTTCCCCCCCCTTTTCCATCATCTTATTCTTAGCTGGATTCATCTTATTGGCCATTGTTGCAACGGAGCTAGATATTGTCACAGGTGTCCGCATTAGTGATCACATCTTACTTCATGTTCATAATTCTGGTATCATCAGCAAAGTCCAGCATGCAGATCGCTTATTCTCATCATATGGACAGCATACAGAAATCTGAAAGGCTATACGATTGTAGGGAATGTTCATGAGTGTGAAACTCCCTCCCCGTTCAGTACAAATAGGTAATTACAAAAATGTAATAGATAATTACACACACACACACACACACACACACACACACACATATATATATATATATATATATATATATATATATATA
>JAYMFT010251370.1:0-10899 GCA_038088735.1 Panulirus argus
ATGTCACTATTATCAATTCCACAAAAACCCACTATTTGGAGAGTAAAAAACAGAAAAACAGGAGTTCTGTATAATTTGGGTCTACTCCTGTTTTTCTGTTTTTTACTCTCTAAATAGTGGGTTTTTGTGGAATATGTATACCTATATATACATACATACATATATATACACATGTACATATTCATACTTGCTCACCTTCATCCATTCCCAACGTTAACTCACCCCACAAAGAAATAGCACAATGCATGAAGGAAAAAAGGTAACATACACCTCTTCCTTTCCCCCCTCAAAGATATCTTATTATATCTAATTCCTTCTACTGTCTTAGTGAGGTAGCTCCAGGAACAAGCAAACAATGGATTATTTCTACACATTCACTCTCTAGCTGTTACTTATTGTAAACAGCACCAAGCATCTGCAACCAAGCTCAACAGAGTTCTCGATGGTCTATCTTTATTGTTTCATATGTCATAGCTCAGTCCACTAACAGCACGTTACCACCCTCTCTCCCATAATCCTAATCAATCCAGTTCATTGTATCCCATGTATGCCTCTTGCCCACCTAAATGTTCAGTCCCTGTTACCATAAAGCTTCTCTGATTCCATCCTTTCATCTCTTTTTTGGAGACGGAAGGGGAATCAAAAGGCAAAGAAAAAAAATGTTTAACTGTTTACCTATATGACAGTGCAGTGAAATATAAATGGCATGAAACTATTTTGCATTCTTACCTGAAAAATACATGGCAGAAATAAAAGTAAATTCATTACTCCAAGAAGGACTCCAACCCAGCCAGTAGCTGTGTACATGTTCCACTCTAAACTTAGTTCTCCCACTTCTTCCACTGTGGTGCCTGCTGACAAAGTAGAGTTGCTGGAGTTGGATGTCTCATGAACGAAGGCAACAGCTAGAGCAGTCTGGATGGCTGTAATGTAGACCAGAAGGCTGATGATATTTTTCATAGTTGTTTTATAGATTTATATCAGCATATACATCAGTACATTACGGTGTAAGTTACTAAGACAATGTAACCAAAGCAAAAGCTTATTACTAATCTAATAACATCAATCAAGAAAACTGAAATTGATTTTTCAGTTTCAATTGCAATTTTGCATGTATTTTTAACAATAATACCAAAACTCCTCCTAAAACATTTTGGTTACCCTTTGTCACCGAGTCAAGTGTCATGAGTTAGAGGAAATACTTAAAATATTTGCTAATCAACATTCTGTATGTTTCACTGTCAAAGTGTGAAGCTACCGGCATTAGCCTGTGTTAAAATCTAAATAAGTAGTAAAATTAGTTAAGGGTAAAAAGAACTCATTTCTGTCACTCAGCAGATGAAAGCCTTACATCTTTGTCATTGCAATTCTGCCTGATAACTGTAAAAATCAGAGGCAAAATCAAAGCATAAAGCAGTTCAGAAGTTAGAAAAATGGACCTAATCAGAGTAAACACTAGAGCTCATATGTCCAGACTTAAAGCTCAAATGGTAAGGACACTTTATACTGCTTTTAAAGCCTTTCATACTTTTCTAGCATGTACATTTAACTGCTATGTGTCTAAGTTGTATGAGTCTACTAACATATCTCCACAACCAAAGGGGAAGGAAGCTTGTGGTTGGAGGCTAGACAGAGGGGTCTTTGTGTGCTGACCAAAGATAGCTTTAGTTTGGCTAGAATGTGGAGGCAAACATCAATGTGGTTGCACTCCCTGCTGCTAAGTATTTTGTAAGCATTTAATCTCACATTGACTAATCTTGTTTGCAAATATTTGTTTGCATGGAAATTTACTTTGTAATGAAATATGGCTTGAAAGTAGAGTTAGTTTTTTGTTGCACTTAAACACAGTTTATTGGGTTATTTTCCCACTTTGGGAGGACCTCTGTCAGTAATGGCCCAAATAAATGTAGTTACAAGATTCAGTAAGGACTCTTGTCACCCCAAACACAAATGTACCTTAATACTTGGAAGAATGAGTTGTCTTCCAGATATGCAAAACTGACTTACCTCCACATATTGTAGGGCAATTACACCATTATCTAATTCAAATTCTACTTCACTACCATTAATTGTCATATATACAAACTACTTATTAAGTGCTGTAAGGAACTGTCTGTCTGTGTCCCAGAACCAAAGTCCTGGATCTGCAGCAGGTAATTAGCTGCTGCTTCCTATAGTTTCTATGCAAAGACCAAATACATAAGGAGTGGCTATCATGTTATCTTCTTTCCCTCTACCTATAACCTTCCACCTTTAACCCTTTAACTTCTGTCACCAAGGTTGTACATGCTCAGCACAGCAAACACAACTATACTCTTATAGGCTGCCTCTTCCTATCCTCAATGGGAATAAATCTGTATATTATGTGCAGTCTGCAGTGATACCCTAACCAGAGTGCCACTACTGACATATGGAGCTTAAATGTCTGTACAGCATCAAATAAGGTTAGTATGCCTGATTCTTTTTATTCTAAATACTTCCTATTACAGTGTGACCTCTGAAATTCAGATTTCTAAAGAGAAACCTCTAAAATTCAGATAAATTCAGGCTTTGGAGTATATCACCAGAGCTCAGGAAATTCTCCAAAATTCAGAATTTTGGACTGCCTGGCAGTGACAGCCTCACCAGTCTTATCAGCTTTCCAACAGAAGTTCCAAACAAGACTGTATTTCTTATTTGTCCCTTGACAATGATACAATATAACCACATGTAGGCAATGTCCAGTAATGCTTATACTGGGAGTCCATGAAAGATAGGATTCACCTCACAGCATTCTATATAAAGGCCAACTTTTCAGAAATGTACTTTTTCCATTGAGTAAGGGATACCTTATGTCTTTATGATTAACTACCAGTGTGTGTCCCTGGGTGATGGAGACCATATTAGTGGATCATTTGGACGATCTTATATCTATTTTCATATCTGATTACCCTAAACATAAGACATTCTGGCTACAGCATCTGTAGCTTGCTTTCAGCAGAAAGTTTTATTTTCCAACTCAACAGTCTACCAAGATCATAAAAATACAGTCATCCTAATCCCCTTAATATCCCACAAAGTTATCCCTTCCAACCCCTAAAATTCACATTTTTCAAGTTACTAAAAAACAGTATTCAACCTGAAACTTCTAGTTCATACAAAAGTTATAAAAAAAATCAATTCACACGTCTAGTATTTTTCACTGACTATTTTCAGTCATAATGTGTAAAAGTTTTGTAGATGTTTCAGTAAAATATGCTAAAAAGTGCATGATTAAAACCTGTGTGTCAAATGAGTTGCCACTGCACATTTAATAATTTATTCTACCAACACTGAAATACTGATTACTGATTATTATTGTTTCATCTTATAAAATAAACCTTTTCTTGTTATTATCAATCTGATTCATTGATAATTTTTCATAACTGCAAAACTATAAAGGTCTGCAAGATTACTGGCAGCAGCAATCAGACTCAATGTTGTCAATCTAAAGTTTCATAATCAAGTTTTCAAATAATTACATCAGGTATCTTTGCAACTCAACTGATTTCCCACTTTAGAACCCACGACAAAAGTAAGACCTGATAAATTAAGCACTCTTACATAAAATGCCCTCAACTGGCAAAGCAACATTTTCTATCTCTGACGTCTGTTCCAACTGGAACTCCCTCAAAGGGGTGTCCACGACAACAGAGTCTCCATAACTAAAGAACCCCAGTGCCACTTCTTAGCCTTTAGTGCCTTATCCTTAAAAGGACACTGGCAGAGGGTAGGTCTAGCACAGTGTTTGCAGAGGCTCCAACTTAAAGTTCCTAATGACTACTATCTAATGCTCCTACCTACTACTTCTACCTAATATTTCTATCTAATAATCCTGCCTAAGTGTTCCTACCTACTCCTTCTATCTACTGCTCCTACCACTTCACCAAAGGGCAGGGCTAGAGCATAGTGCTCACCAAAAGGAAAATCTAGAGTTATGAAGAATGAGCTGCGTGAGTCAAGTGTTGTCAAGTGTTACATATGACATGAGAGATCGTATGTTGTGGACAGAATGCCAGTAGTCCACATGTTAGTGAGGCAGAAAGAAAAGACAGCTATCTGGGTCACAGGAGTGCAATGTGACAACCAATAAAGAGCTGGTTCACTAAGCAGATGTCACTAACCCTCCTGATACCCAGAAGGGCAGTACTGGTAATATACCTCCTTGGTCGTTGGCTGCCTATCATCTACTATCTTTTAACAAACAAACCAAAATACAGAAGGAGTATTGGGGCAAAGTATGCCAGTTCAGTGTTCCTATAAAGCTAAAATACACCACAGTAGCTAATCAGTTTCTTATTCAGTTGGAAATTGAGATTTACAATATGTGTGTCTCAGCCCCTTTGAGAAACCACTTTGAACAAGTTCATTACTTCTAAGTGAAAGGGTGTCACTGATTACAAGTTCTCACTCCTAAGAAATATGATATACTCAGATAGTGTATTTAAACATTACTCACCAGGGCCGATGATGAAACCAAGGCCTTGTGCAGCAGAAGTTAGTGCAACAGCAGTTGTCCTCTCCTTGAGAGTGGTGGAGGATGATATGTAGGACCGAATGATGGCAATGTTAGCTGTCAAGATAAAGATGTGGATACAAGTTATCAGTCAAAGTAACACAAAAAGTTAAAGGAAAAAATGGAAGTCTTAACTGGTGTGTAACAGATACAGGAAATTCTCAATGTACATGATACTTATGTTCTTGAAAACAGTTGTGTAAGTCAAAAAATAAGTAGTTCATATAATGAAAGTAATGGAGATTAGGGGGTTTCACTATTATCAGTAAGACAGCATTGAATATCATACTTGTGAAAAATTACAATATACACGTACTAAGGGGATAGTGGAGAAAGAACACTTCCCATGTATTCCCTGTGTGTCATTGAAGGCGACTAAAAGGGATGGGAGCGGGGGGCTGGAAATCCTCCCCTCCTGTTTTTACTTTTCCAAAAGAAGGAACAGAGAAGGGGGCCAAGTGAGGATTTTCCCTCTAAGACTCAATCCTCTGTTCTTAATGCTACCTCACTAAAGCGGGAAATGGTGAATATCTACGAAAATTAAAAAAACATATATATATGCATACATATACATATATACACATGGACATATTCATACTTGCTCACCTTTATCCATTCCGGTACCACCCCACCCCCCACGAAAAACCATCGCCACCCCATGCAACAGCGAGATAGCGCCAGGACACATATGAAGAAAGGCCACATCCACTCACATCCATTCTTTAGCTGTCATGTGTAATGCACCCAAACTGCAGCTCCCTATCCACATACAGGTCCCTATGTTGTTTTTAAACTTAAGATTTAATCAAATAAACTTGCACCTGTATATGAACTTCAACACTTGTACATGTACTCTTAAAAAAATAAGTTTCTTCAAATCAATTCAATCATAGCAAATTGAAGTTTGATTTAGCAATTTCCTTTTCTTGTCTTTAAGTCAATTAAGAATTTTTTATAGGCAACAAACATTTTTGTAGGCCCTGGGCACTGTGCTTAATTTTTGTGCTAACTAGATAATCCAGCACTGGTACTGAAACATCATCAAGTGATCTTCTAATATTGTGATTTATTATAGATTCTGTACATTCTAATATAGAAACAAAATATCTTATTAAGTAAAAGGGCAAACCTAACCTTAATTGGTACTTCCTATCAACAACTATGATTAAAAAACGAAATTTTTGTAAATTTCTGTATAAGAAAACAAATTCTCATCTATAAATACAAATAGCTCAAAACTATAAGAGACATAAATGCCAAAACTAATATGGACACAAGAAAATATGTTCGAACTGGAATCCATAATATTTTGGCTTGTAAATGTAAACTGGAAACGTACAGTAAGAAGGAGTCAATGTCCAGTTGTGGTGTTGACTGGTAGCCAAAGGGTCGACCATGCAACTGGCAGCCAGCCTGTCAACAATCAAAAATAATACAATTTCTATAAATAATTTGAAAAGTATGATGTAATTTCAAAATAATATGAGACATACGTATATTCTTCTGTTGAGAAAATGCAGTCTTTTGGGTTACAGTGAAAGAACCTTTATAATACAGAATCAAGATCAGATCAAAAGATAAGGTAAACATAAAGAAATGTCTATAAATAGTGATGAGTTTATTTTTGCTATGTAATAATATGGTAAATAAGGCTGTAAAAAGTCTGATAGTGAAAAATAAAGGTAGATGGTGTAAAGTCATAGGAAATGACATTGGTTGTACAACTGTCATCTGTGAAAGAGTAAAACAATCAGTGGAAAAAGATACAATATATTGCCTCTGACTACATCCTCCTTCCCCTGAGATCATGTTTCACTTGCAGCAAGGAATCAATATATGTACAACAAACAAAGTTATAGATAGACCATTCATACTAATTAATGATTAACAGTTATACAAGAATGCACTAAAACTTCACAGTATTAGGTATGCAGCCAATGAAAAAACCTGTTTGATATAAAGCAGTGTTTTTCATTTATGCATGTATCACATAAGAATGAATAACCTGTATGTAAAGTATGGGTCAGGAGTTCTCTAAACTCATGAGGCACAATTTCTTGAACTTCCCTACTACCATAAAACTTTTTGAACTTCTGCATTATGTCAGCATTCACAGATTTATCACCTTGCTTAATACATTTACCTACAACTATAATAAACTAGGACATTATTTTACTGAAATTCTAATTAATGAAAACATCCATCATGTGAAAAAAAAACAGGCTCCTAATCTTATTCTAATTTACAGCAAGCAAATTTGTTCACTGACCAGAGTTGGTGTGCCATACTTTCAATACATCACTCCAAGCATTGGTACCATAGCGGCCCATGCATCTCAATCTGACATGATCCACTATACTGTAAACTGTAAGCCTGTTTGTCTTGGCTACTCTTTGAATAAACTGCACTTTAAGTATGCAGTAATGGCTGATTAGAAGCATTATCTACTACCTCATTTCAATGCTGACCACTTTTCGATGCTGATGATTGTGATAAGGATAACAAGAAAAAAGTTAAAAGGCTGTTAAGTGCTAAAAGTGATACAATTTCTTGGGTAAGTGTTGGCAGAAGAGGTAGCCCTTTATCAAAGATGTGTCCTTCAGAAACAAAAAGTGCTGGAAAATCAGGTGGTACAGATATAAGAAAGGAGAATGTGTTCTCCATCTAGTGGAAAGCAGAGTTGCCAAAAAAAACTATATTATGGAATATACATATGGTATTGGACATATGAAGATCCTCAATTTGAAGGCACAGAAAAACAATGTTTTTTACAATGACTGATATGGCAAGGGAAAAACATGCCCCAGTCAAAGGCCTTTTCAAGTGAAAGAAAATAGTGAGAGAAAATGAAAGGAAAAACTAATCAGGGCTCTTCAGGTGTGTGGAATTGACTCTTAAGGGTAGAAAGGTCCAAGATAGAGGGAAAGATGAAAAGAGGAAGAGAATTCCATGGTTTGTCTGTTCAAGGGAAGAGGTGTTATGCAAAAAGTAACTCTATTAATGGAATGGCTTCAAGCAAGACATTAAGCTGGTCTCAAAACTCTGATGTTAACATTTTTTGTGTAAGCAGTTCTCTCAGCATCACAGGGATGGCATGCCTATGTCTAGACCTATGTTAACTGGGAAGGCCAATGCTTTCCATTCTCACTGTGATTATTCTATTGGGTGACTTTAGAATATTTAAGAATCTTCAAGCCATTTGTCATCTTAAAAATATTGATGCAACATCATTCATTCAATACAGTAAGAGAATGATACATGCATATGAGAATGAATATATATAAAAAGTATAAATTCCTATTACCTAAAACTGCTTTTGGTCTTACATTGTTTTTTACATGCATATGTTCATAAGTGATTACTCTAGACTATCATAT
This sequence comes from Panulirus argus, assembly GCA_038088735.1. NCBI lineage: Eukaryota > Metazoa > Arthropoda > Malacostraca > Decapoda > Palinuridae > Panulirus > Panulirus argus. The sequence goes on from JAYMFT010251370.1 coordinate 7,912, forward strand.
AAATCAAGCAGTGATTCATACATCAACATCACCATCATGAAGTGAGTTTGACTAACAATAAATATCTATTTGGGGTATTTACAAACTGTGCCATCATTCATCAACTAATGTAAGGAAAAAACCAAGTAAGCCAAAACAAGCATTTGTAAATTCAAGACTGTAGTAAACATTAATGCATCTCAATGAACACACTGTAATGGTGGTATTGCTGTAAATTTTACAATTTAGTGTACATAGCATTGTGAAGAAATCACATAAAAACAAATGTGTGTAAAAAGAAACAATGTTAGACCCAAAACAGCACCAATAATCAATAATTATCATTAACATTTACACCCACGGGGCTCATCTCCTTACGTGCATAAGTGTTTACCACAAAGAAAATCTACTATGTAAATAAGACACAGTTTTCATGGAATATTCTGTACTGTAACAGCTAAAAATTAGTATGTGGGGTGAAAGAATCAAAGAAGAGTGTGACTGTCTTGACATATTCTAATGCAGATAGCACACACAAGTGGAAACTTCTGGTCGCTGGAGAAAGTGCTTGTCAATGCATATTTAAGGTGTGTTAAAGTGCTCCTAGTTATTTACCCCTTCAACAAGTGGGTTTGGATTACCCAGAAATCACCAGTGACTGCTCTGATAATCAACTGGTGCCTGAGGCTAATGGGTATTGAAAAATAAACCAGATTTCCAAACAACTGTAAAACTGTGTTCCTATTGCATAACTGTTCTCCTCAGGCTGCTGAAATACTGGTTATATGTAATGTTTTGCTGCTTACCTATTACCTAAGTGCACTTTACTAATTTGGTGTAGAAATAAGAAATCACTAAGAATTTGGAATGTCATCATTGCAATGAATTAATGGGAAAACTTTTCAACTTTTAAGGAACTGTTGGGTAAGAAGTCTTCATGAAAATTATCACCATGAAGGATGCTGTGTGGTGTACTGCTTGTGCTTGGGATGCTGTCATGTCTTCTGATCTAAAGGATGCATGGCACAACATCTAACCTATTACTGTGCTTGAAGAGGATGATAGCTTCTTGCATACTTTCTCTGTATCTATGAAATTTACCTCAGTGTCCTATACTCTGATAATTTGCTGCCTGACTATTTATGAACACTTGTGAGTTGTGAATTATCTTTACCCTCTTCCAAACCATTTCTTTTAAAAATATTCCATTCCTCCTTGTTCTTTTATTGTACTCCTTTTTTGTCCTCTCATACTTCTCACAAGTAGCAAGCCTATTGTGTCAAGAGTATTTTCTCCATAACATGTCTTGATTTTCTTAGCTTTCTGACATCTGTGGTACCATAACTTGCCCTTCTCTTAACTCTTTTTCCCATTTCCTTCCAACTGTACCCATTCAGCATTTCCCATAACGAGAAACTTCACAAGGTCTCTTGTAACATTGTTCAACAATCTGACAGTGACATCTTTCCCTGCCTACATCCCTAAAGAATTCATTTAGTTCTCTACAGTTAGCAGACTTAAATCTTAACCTTGGTTTGATTTCCTGAAATTTCACTGCCATTTCCTTGTAGATCTCAAACTCAAATATGAGCATTACATAATCACTTTTCTCAATTAAGGCATAACAACAGATTTATTTTATTTCCAAACAAACTGTGTGTAAAAATGAGATCAAGTTCAAATGGTGTATATTCCACATTGATGCTACAGTGAATCAGTGACATTACTATATAAGAAGGTTTCCTCCTCTCATTCTAAAACTTTGTACCCTCATGATTCTTTCTTCAACTGAATCCCTAGTTAGTGTCCTAACAGATAAATCAAGAGTGTATCATTTATGAAAATAAAGACCTAAACTAAAGTAGGATTTCCTTCACACACTGATAACTTGAACCTGATCAATATCCAAATGTGGTAACAAGGGGGGAGAAGGGAAGAAGATGAAATACCTATGCATGCAAAAATGGACCTTCTTGTATATTCAGGTAATAAGGAGTAATATGGCTCATACTGATGATCCACAATTTTTTCTGAAACTAATTGCTAGTGAGGAAAAAACATATTTGTAGTACCTTTGAGATTCTGCAAATGATTAATGTACTTCCCTGGATATTTTGGAGGTGCACCATATATGTACTAACCCCTTTCAAAAGGATATGGTATGAAATGGGCAAGTTATGTCAAACAGGAAAAGCAAAAGACTCTAATAGTAGACTTATAACTAAAGAAAATATTTTCCAGTTCCCTTCAATAAGCTCAGTCTACTTACTAGAATTCAGAAATTATTGATCAGCATGGCTAAAGCCATTAACAAAGAGCAGCTGACATCTTTTCTCACTTAAATCATAAAGAATAGTATGTTTGAATCTAAATCATCAAGAGATTAAGTAAACTCATACACATTAGTGCAAGAATCATGAACTAAGAAGAAAGGATGTTACATCAATGGAAAATGATTTAGCAAGGGAAACCAATTTGCATTAACCTTTCTCCATAAGATTAAAAAAATGTAGAAAAGAAATTGAATGAAAGTAACTTTTGACCCACTATGTGGAATGCACAGTAAACCAAAAATGAGAAGCTGAGGACACTTCTGAAAATAGACTGCAATGGCATTATTTCCAATTAAGCATGCTAACATACGAAACTATGTCTCAATAAATTCTGGTAGGTAGAGAAATAAAAATAAATGCAGGAACACTAATGGTTATTTTCTTTTTAATTAGCTTAGACAGCATCACCAATTAAGGCTCTAATCAAGGGGAGTGGCTGAGGAATGTGATGTTTTCAGGGAGGCAGTGATGGAATGTGCAAGAGATGCATGTGGCACGAAAAAGGTGGGAGGTGGGCAGATTAGGAAGGGTAGTGTGTGGTGGGACGAAGAAGTAGAGTTGTTAGTGAAAGAGGAAAGAGAGGCATTTGGACGATACTCACAAGGAAGGAGTACAAATGACTGGGAGATGTATAAGAGAAAATGGCAGGAGGTCAAGAGGAAGGTGCAAAGGTTGA
>JAYMFT010251381.1:0-10899 GCA_038088735.1 Panulirus argus
CACAGCCAGGCAAACTGGTGAATTGTAGGTTGGGAAAGAAGCAAGTGTGTGTGACCTGGGTCATGCCCTGGGGAGTGAAGTGTCTCACGGCCGACATGGCCTTCTCGTCCATCTCGTCTACCGGCGTCTGCACAAGCCGGTCCCCATCCAGAGTGAAGATCACCTGCAACAGCAGTTTCTCGTCATTACGCTCATCAATCAACAGATGGCTGACCACCTCACCAACCACGTGCAGTGGGTGACCAGCAGATCACTGACCCTACAGAGAATGGTTAAACAGTTCATTAACCCTATACATTGGTTACCCAGTTCACCTGTCTCTATATACAAAAGCTACTCAGTTCACCAACTACATACAGTGGGTGGCGACCTGCCTCTCCATAATACACAGCCTAATGGAAAGGAATCATAACTCCCGGGGTTCCATATATTAAAGCTGTTGTAACAGCCTTACAACTTTTTATATTTCCTTTCTGCCCTTAGGCTCAGTTCCTCTCTGACGCCATACATCAACTACTCTATTACTGCATCGGTGTTCATTTACACCTTTCCTCGTTCGATTATTGATTAGTTTGCACGTGTTACCTCTCACAGATATTTCTTTGTTAATTACAAAGACCTGGTCACACTCTTATTGATCAGGTCAAAGGCCTCATCTTCACACCATCCGTAAATGGACATGATGATGATGATGATGAGAAAGATAGCACCCTAATTCTTGTTTAGTGAAGATACATTGAACCTTATCCATCAGGGTCGGGTTAAATGGTGCCATATTATCACTCACCCACCGGGGTGTCTGTCTCCCCGCTGCTGCTGGCGGACCTTACCTTCACGAAGCCGTTGGTGCCATCGACAATGGTCTCCTCGCCCAGCTTGAAGGTCCAGGTGAGGGTCCTGATGGCCATGATGGTACTTATGGTCCAGTTGTCCCCTTCCACCTTCACCTCGATGGTCGGACTGGTACGGAGCGCCAGCTTCCGCACCAGGAAGTTCATCCCTGGGAACGGACGAGTCTTGAGAGTCCATTTTTCCTAACCTAACCTAACCTACGTTCAAGGATGAACATATTCTTTTTTCATATACCTTTTCCCATCCATCTGTCGTTAGCAACGTGCTATCCATCCCTACGACGCTGCAGCATCACTAAACTCGGTTCATTTCATCTTTATGTTAATCTTCTCGAACAGTTCACTGTAAACATTCCAAATTAAGTTCAGTAAAACAGTGAACGATTTAAGCAGTGCTTCCAAAAATACGGAAGTTAAGTACAGTTTATTCTCCTTGACTTTATCAGAGTGTTTTTAAATCAAACAACACACACACACACCTGAATTTTGATTTCTCCGTAGGACAACAGAGCCCAAGATCAGCCAGGCCCAAAACTGGAGATGAGTCCACAAATAAACGATAAAAGCAGCGATGCTGGTGAACAAAGGACACACACACACACACACACAAAAGATGAATTCGACCTCACAGTAGATACCCAGACTAGAGTAAGACATAGATAGGTCCCCGGCGAGGCTAGGAGGCGGCCTCAGCTGGTATTGTGGCAAGAGCGACCGATCACCACCTGACTCACCCATCTGGATGAAAAGCTGCTCCAAGTTCTCATCTTTCTCGTGCTTGTAGGTACCAGCGAACTGTGCCATCCCGGACGTGCCCAGCTGAAACAAGAGGAGGCAATCATCACGTGAGGGAGGCAGACTACCATGCCTAGCTAACTCCAGTAGACGCTCATGGTGACCAAAGAAATCTAACTCTGCATAACACAATACTGACCTTCTGTCACGGCCGAAGTCAAGTGATACCGTCTCGCCACCTGCGCATGATGATGCTGTCCTGAAGCTGGAGAAATTATAGGAGAAAGGGATGATGTTTACACCATATCGTGGCAATCTACGAGCTGGGATGGTCAGTGTGTTCTCAACCTCATAGGAATATCAATACTACATTTTCTTCTCGTGCTTGCACAGAATTCAATATCATCTCAATCCTTGATCAAATGATTCAGTAGCATTGTGTTACAGTTTGTGACAGACTTTATAGGTGTTCAGAAATGAAGTGTTCTAAAGGTTGTAAAACATTATGAAATTAGAAAATATTTCGCAGGGATGCGAAACACTGTTCTCAGAAGGGATTGAAATAGATTTAAAGTTTGTATAAGGTACAAGGTAAGAGGGTGTAAGGTATAAGGGTAGCGGGTATAAGGTACTAGGTTAGCGGGTGTAAGGTACTAGGTTAGTGGGTGTAAGGTACAAGCGTAGCGGGCAAGGCGTAAGATATAAGGGTAGCAGGAGAGCGCAGAGGTGGGTCAGACGTAACTTTTAAAAAAGTTGTGTTTACTCTCGACTCACAAATGCAGCGCCTTCGGGCCAGCAGCCAGAGGGCGCCGCGCTGGGCCGCTCACAAGTAAGACTTACATAAGGACGAAGCCACGGGTGAGCGTCGCCCAGAACCTCTCAGTTTACCCTGGTGACTGGCAGATGACCATGGTAACCTGGTGGTCGCTCTTATGTAAGACGGCACCGGAGTCGGCTGGGTACGACGCCGGACGGGGCCGGGGACGACACTGGACGGGGCTGGGGACGGAAACGAACGGAGATGGGACGGCACTGGACGGAGATGGGAACGGGATCGGATCGGCTGGGTATGGACAGAGATAGGGACGGCACTAGGGGCGGGGCTGGCGGTCCTGTAGATGTGCATGGCGACACTGTAAACGTGGCCGACGATCCAAGTTTTTATAAGGTCACAGCCAGTGTACAGGATCTACGGGAGGCTACCATCAGGAAAGTCCCCTGCAGAGGGCAGCTGTGTGTCAGGCTATTGAAGGCGATCCCTGGGACAGCTGTAGGGGCAGCGTCCTTGGAGGAACAACACAAGAAAAAATTGAGGAAATCAAGCGTTGGATGCATTAGACTCCTCAAGACACTGAAATTACCTGTAAGGCAAGAACGACCCTCCATGCAGTGCAAACACAGGAAGGGAAGGATCCCCCCCCCCCACACACACAACCCTCTTAGCCACCCTCCTATGAAACCTGGGCGATGTCCTGTGCATGTCTCTGTGGGATGGACACGGGGGAACTCAGGCTCCAGTGCTCACTGTCTTCAGTGCGAAAGCTGTCGCGTGTGCAGTCTCGGCGTTGATATTTGTGGTGTGCGGAGCAAGCTTCGTCACCGGGGCGTGTGTGGTCCCTCGTCTGGCTGGGGTACTATTGAGTGGTAGCGGCTGATCACTCAGGGTGACGGCAGGGTGCGGGTTGGGTGCACGTCTGTCGGCAGTTAAAAGGGTGGCAGGCAGTAGACTTCTCCAGTCACACAGACATTCTCCTATGCGTGGTCCAGCGTTCACGTTGCCCAGACGTAGCGTTGAATGTTTGTTGTTGCTTGGGTTGCGTCAGATGCCGTGAGGAGTGTGTGAGGTCATTTGTATATATGTGGGAAGAGACTGAAGAGGGTTGGAGGAAGAACTGCTCCACCGGCTGTAGAGCTTGTGGATTTTGGCGATGAAACTTTTATGAGTAACTTTGGGTTGGCAGAGTCGGAAGTCGGCCAACAATTTTTTGTCTATGTAGTGGAATTCTCTGTGGTTGGATGAAGGCATCAAGGTTGTGTTGTGTGAGGTCTGTGAGCACTATGGTAGTGGAGTGATCGGGTCTAAAGCTGTGAGAGAGGCATTTTCTAGCGGATTCTTTTTTACGATCAGTCTTTCAAGGCTTCTTGGATTAAGTGCAGCCATAGGCTAAAAATACACTAAAAATATACACACAATATAGACTGTGGGGCTACAAAATAGAATGCCGGTGTACGGATTATTGTCCATGAAAACTGTGATTGGAAAAGGGCTGTTTTAGTGACTTGTATGAGCTCGGATGGGTTCGATGCAGTTGTGATGCTGAGCTGCAACCCCGCGACGAGAGATCTCGGATGACAGGAGGTGACGGTGGCAAGGAAGGTGCTGTAGCTTCCTCACAGACAGACAGATAAGTCCAGATGTTGGTTGGAAGAAGTCAGGAGGTTCAGGTGCCGGAAGGAGGCAGGATGGTCATTGTGCCGAGCGCTTCTTGACAGTTGGCGAGGAAGGATCGAGGATGACATTTCATTCTTCAATCTGCATCTCTTCGAGTAGCTCATGCCGTGGGCTGGGGAAGGGGAAGACCTGGCACAGGTGACTTCGGGAAGAGTTATGAAGGCTGCGCAGGCGTTCTTGATCTCAGACACGGGGAGACCAAGTGTCCTGAGCCTTTGAAGGATGGGGAGACGATAGCTGGAGGATGAGCAAATGATGCTTCCAGCTTAGTCTACTGGTTAGATGCGAGGATGATGTACATGGTTACGGCTTAGGATTGCCCGTGCCGTCTCAGCTAACAGAAAAAAAAAAGTACTAGGACGGGGGAAGATATCTCCATCTAACATTCATTTTACTGGCCAGGACTGTCTGGGAAAGTACAGGAGCGTCGTCTGTGGCATTAGTAGTTTTGGGAAGGTAGAGGAGAGTCACCTGTCTCCGTCAGTAGCACCAGTAGTCCTGGAAATGTACAGCAGAGTCACCTGTCTCCGTCAGTAGCTTCGGGAAGGTACAGGAAAATCGCCCATCGCCATCACTGGTAGCTGTAGAGAAGACAGCTATGATGGTGTAGCTGTCACCGATGTCCTGGCTCATTGCTGAGGCAGGAGCTGCAGAAACCTCGCCCTGGGAAGCCTTGGTTACTACTGCACGTCTTGACCTAAAAGCCTAACACATCCTTAAAGGCCATTCTACGTCTGGCACTCTGGCGGGGAGGCGGGGGGGGTAGTTCGAGAGAACAGGACCATCTTGCGTTATCTCTTCACGTTATCACACTACCGGAATAACTAACTACACACAAGGCTACTCATTCAGCACAGAGAGAGATTATGGATGGCGTGTCAACCTGTGGTGGGGCTGGACATTGTACCTCAGTCCACTCGCTCACTAACTGGACCAACCCGGCCACAAGAGGGATGGTAACCACTGGACCAGGCCAGCCAACACGAAGGATGGTTGCCACACGTGATCGTGTGTCCTGGAGGATATGCTTCAGGAAATGTGAAATTAATGAGAGTGACAGGCTATAGAGACAGTGGACGTCAAAATATGAAGACGTGAGTTGGGGAGATTCGAAGCTTCACCCATCTTCAGACTGTGTTTTACATGCAAAACGAAATGGACGAGGGAATTCAGGCACAGGTTCAAGAGAACCCTCTTACGTCCAGAGAGAAAAGCGCCTTTAGGAATGCAGAGGGAGTGTTTCTGTTGTCTAAAGTGGAATGAGATGGAAAGGCAGCCCAAACTGGTGGTTTTGCCGGTTTGGATAGACAGCCACAACATCGTCGGAACGTGAACGAGAAGGAAAGGTAGATCGACCCGACTTGTTAGAAATATCTCTAGCCAAGACCAGAACGATTGATCAGTGGCAGGAGATGAGTGGATGAAGTAGTACTTCACTTAATGGAGATGAAAGCCGAATGAGAGATGATGTAATGCGAGCTTTTTCAAGCCCAGTACGCCAAGGTTTATTACTCTGACTCGCCTCGGAACAGAAGAGGTCGAACCATGAACTGAATGGAAGGTCCGACTTAAAAGAAATGGAATGTCCACATTGTGATTGCGCGATACAGTTCTAATCTCATCGTTATCAAAATGAGTGAGATAAGTTTGAGCTATTTTAGAAACGGTAATATCAGGGCGACGATTAAACCATGTGAGGAAAGATAAAGAAACTGAAACTAGTCTCTTTCCAGACGCGACTGGAATCTGCCAGGAAGTGCTTATACCGCAAGAGAAAAGCCATCTTCAACGGTTCTGTACCACCGTATTTTAAAAGGAAAGGACTGCACTGTCATTGAGGAACTTCTCACTCTAAAGCAGTGCATCACTTCCCTGCTCCTGCATGGAGTGCAGTCTCGAAGCTGCACAAACCCATACGAGGGGTCATGGGGTTCTATAACAATAATGATACTCGCGTTACAGAAAAAAGAAAAACTGAAGGAGAACATCAATAAAGCCTTCCTGTTTGAGGTATACTGCAACGCTCTTACTAGGCAGGATGGACTAAAGCTACATGAAAAAGGTTTCATACTGCTTTGGGGAAATATTTCTGTACCCAACTGAGTGACTGAAAACCGGAATGAGTTTCCTGCCTACGTCATAAATGCCGAAACAATAGACACATTTAAGAGGAGAATGGACGATTATTTCCAGTCTTCAAATTGCCTTTAACTAGATCAGAATATAAAAGGAAATCCATTCCTCGTTACAGATCCAATGGTCTTCTGCTGCTTGTCTGCTTTTTGTATCTATATTTCCACCACTGAAACAATCAATAGCCAGGGACAGAGGCATCGCCCCGGGAGAGGAAGTATTCTGCTAGAGAGAAGTAATCGCGTTAGTCTTATCAGTCCCACCAAGTCTATTAAGAGGAGGAGGAGGAGGTTCTCCGATACAATTTTGTGATCAGACACATGGCTATTGGGGTTCAACCCGGCCAGACGATGGCGTTCGAACTCATAAAAGGCGCCATCGTTTTGGAGGGTGAAAAAGTAGCCGATCCGTCACCGTGACACTCTCAGAGGAATCGTTGAGAAGGGGAATTATAATCTCTTGCCTGATACAAAGACAACTCTCAAATACATGGACAAGAAAATATCAAGAAACGAAACACGGTACAGATTAGATTCTGATTAGAGTCAACACCGACTTGGTCACACTCCTTGAAGAAACGTATGAACCTGACTGAAGAGGCATCAAACGGACGAGAGTAAAGGTAGTAATCCAAGTAAGGGAGCTGAGATCCAGGAAGAAAATAGAGGCTTATGATCTGACTTCACAAGAAGCGAGAAGGACGGGGCGAGGTGTGATTACAGGTCTCATGCCTCTGAAGTGACTTCTCATGGTCGATCGTGGGCATTAATTTTTCTCTGAAGTAGCAGAGACAAAGATCCACGAGAGGACGGAGTTATATAGATATTACGAATATTGAAAATGTGAAATGTGTCTTCAGTGATAGAGTGGAGGAAGGACGAAATAAGCTTAGGGGAAAAACTATGAATGCAGAATAGATATTAAAGAAAGGAGAAAATAAATGTTTGAAAATAAAGAAGGTTCAAGAGATGGGGACCCACGAATTTAGAACTGTCTTCCCGTAAGGTACCTTCAGTGGCGGGCGGGAGTGATGCTGGTGGTTGCGTTGGTGCTGGTGGGGGTGACAGTGGCGGTGGCTGCCCTCTCTGCCAACGATCCTCGCGATACCACGGCAACACACACACTGACCCACCTCCCTCTCCTGGCCGCTGCCTCGCCCCAGCATCCTGGTTCCCTCTCCCTCCTCCTCCGCCGCCACCACCATTGTCTTCATCACCACCAGTACCACACCATCACCACCAATAGCAGCCAGAAATGAATGGCAGTCTCAACCATCGACCCGGGAGGTACTACTTACTGCCTGGGTAATGGGAGGTTGGAACAACGATGATGGTGGTGAGACAGTAATACAGTGGTTGTTATGTTCCCCTACCCTACCCTCCCGGCCCAGGATGCTATCTTTCTTTCCCTCTTGCCACACGTACACATGCCTTACTGGAACTTAATCTACAAACACGCACTCTACAAGCACCGCACACAACTCTTGACGACAAGCAACACACACACACACACACCTTTATTCTAACAACAAACTTCCTCATGCAAGTCACACATGACTTCTCCACGACCCTGAGGTCGAGCTTCACCATCGGTTGAGGAGGGCTGAACGGTTCCCAGGAACCCGCTTACTGACGTACAGCAACTGGGAACCTCCTCACCTCTACTTACTCAGCTCCTGGCCATGTCTGTGTTTATTTCTGTCCACACCTGCAATAGTCACAGTCTCAGATCCATCCTCTCCTTTGCTGAACACTGTCTGTCTGCTTCCATGCCTTATCTTCTCTTTCAAACCCAGCTGTCCACGGCCGCCTCTCCTCTGCACAACCAAATCTCTGACTGTAATCTTTACCATCGTTTCTACTCCGAGTGATTGTGTTTAGCGCTCGCCCCATGGATCCTGAGTCTCCCAGCTTTGAAGCTATCCGGCAAAAAGTTTCTCAACCCTTCATAGCTCTGATTTGGCATCTCGAGGACTTCCCTCCCCATTCCCCAGCTATGCACAACTCACGAACTATTCGATCCTCAAGGCGGGGGCGGCGCACCAGTGGATTGCAGAGAGTGAGAGTTATTAAAGCTAAACATAAATTCGAAGCTTCACCTATAATATCTCGAATTCTGTCGCATTTTGTTAAAGCTTCTGCGTCCTGTTTATTTGGCCTGAGATCATCAGAGATTACCACACATATGTCCTCCCCCCCTCATTATGTTCCTCACCAGAGCTCATAGCACAAACATCACCACCACTATAACCACAACCACAGCCACCACCACCACTACCAGCAGGACCACCGCCACCACCGTACCCGGTCTATGGGCTGATATGACCTTAAGTGAATTACCGCACGGCTGGAGCTGAGGAGATCTAGGTTGACGCGTGACTGAGTCTTCTGAGAGAAGGTTAGTGGCAGGGTCTTGTTTGGTTAGTGGCAGGGTCTTGTTTGGTTAATGGCAGGGTCTTGCTTGGTTAGTAGCACAGGATCTTGTTTGGTTAGTGGCAGGGTCTTATTTGGTTAGTGGCAGGGTCTTGTAATGTTTGAGGCAAGGTCCTGTTGTGTTAGTAGTTAGGTCTCGTTAGTATATGTTAGTATGTAAGTCAGGACTCCTTGTCTGGCTCTAATGTGACCAACCCTCTGGATCTGGGACTGTCAAGAGCTTATAAATTTCTCTTCTAATGGTTCCATGCCTCCAGGTGGCGCCCGCCAGCACATCCAGACAGTAAGGGACGTGAGGCGTCTCGACTGAAAATAAACTTGTTCCACTGACTTTCTTTCACAATGGAGCCTCCTTCTGCAACAAGTTTTCCAGCTAAATCTATCCCTTTCTCTTCCTCAACTGATGATTTACTCTCAATCATTATTCAGAATACTATACGGTTTTCCATTTGTCTTGCCCACAATACCTCTTCTCAGTTCTTCTGTTCCTCTTTCCATACTCTATGAATTCATCCCTTGTTCTCGTAAATGTTTTAAGCACTGCCTATTTATTGGCCCTTATGTATCAACTCCATACAGATTCATTTCCTCAGGTGCGGTAAAGTATGATCTACATCATTATTGGTGCTTACCAAGTTGCTGGTCTAAGGGCGTCCCATCAGCTGGGCTCTGATGCCACACTGACGAGACGGGCCAGTAGCTAAGGTGATCTGGACGTGCCTCTTTCCTGTGTGTGGGTATTGTGTTCGCCCTCCTCCAGTCCTGCAGAACGAGGCAGAAAGCTTAGCTCTTCCTGGGAGGAAGTAAAGTGCCACAAAGCTTCACCAAAATGCTGGACTGAAATTCTTGGAAGGGCATCCTGACTCTCTTCAACCAATACTTTATGAAACTCGTGATTCATGGCATCATAGTTTCCCATGTCTGCATGAGCCATTGTGTAGTCATCTTCCTTCATCACAGCCACCTATTCTCCAGTGGTGGCGTTGCTCCAGTCGTTGGTATGGCAAGCAGTATTACTTTTCACAGGCAAATTTCCTCTTCAAGTACGTATAGTTTGTGTTCCTAACCGCCCTGGTTAATTCATTCCTAGAGTACAATTGCTACTCATACTGTCTTTCATCTGTGTTTATCTTTCTTGGTCGATAATTCTCAGAATGAAAGTATCCATTCACTCAGGGTTCCCTGTATAGTTACTGCTGTTTCGGAAGCGCCGACGTAACAGAGTCCTCCATCTCACAACAGCTCCACATAGCGATACGACGTGCTAACAAGTAGCAGTCTGATGCCGGTAGAGCAAATTAGCTCCAGGGTTACAAAGCACCACTGGCAGGAGAAGAAGAAATGCTAGAGGGGACTGAGGTATGAGGAAAGAGATAAGATACCTACCTCATTATCTTCACCGCCTCCTCGGAGTTTACTGATAGATTGCTCGCGTCTTATCGGTTCCCAAGAGCTCGCTTAGATAATGTATACATTGTCTTAGCGGGAAATGGCCCTGAGGGGAGGATGAACACCTGGGTTCGGTGTGAAGCGATTGCCCTGCCCAGGATTCGAACCCTGGTGGCCTCGTCCGTGATTCATGGTCAGCGACGCTTGAAAAACTCTAAATCATGGGGGTCGACGGGCAGGTGGTACCCCTACAGGTTCCTCCAGTCCAGGTCACGTGCACTTCACTCAGTGTTTTAAGCCAGCAGCCTGAGCGTTAAGATTATTCCTGATAAAAACCTGTTGGAAACATCGGCATCTCACGCGGGAATCAGCTGGACGTGAGCGGAATCTGATTCTTTACGAGGAGAAGGCGCGTCACAGTCAGGATCCGATGCCTTGTAATCTATGTCCCGGGTCACCATGTGTGTGGCAAAGCTGCGGTTCACAAGCAGAAGGCTCCTCCCCACCCACCATCCCCGCCTCTCATGTGGTGGACGGGGTAAAACCAGCCCCCCGCCTCCTGCCTCTCATGCTTAAGACAAACAAACCGTCAGGCCAAACGCCGTGAATACTGCCTTTATTTACTCTAACTAGCGACATACCTCGTAAATTATACCTCTGCGCAAAATCACAAGACTTGTGTGAATCAGAAATAAGCATACAGTAGCTAGGCATGATATAATAGCGTTATGTATTACGACACAGAATGTTATGCACGGATATTAGTCCCAAGCGATGTGGACACTGGCACAGATAAATAACGTCATAATGCTTCAGTGATGAGAAAAATATCTGATAGAGAGAGAGAGAGAGAGAGAGAGAGAGAGAGAGAGAGAGAGAGAGAGAGAGAGAGAGAGAGAGAGAGAGA
>JAYMFT010251392.1:0-24567 GCA_038088735.1 Panulirus argus
CGGAATAGAGTGAAATGGAACGATGTGGTATACCGGGGTCGACGTGCTGTCAATGGGCTGAACCAGGGCATATGAAGAGTTGGGGGGGGGGCTTTTTTTTTTGACCGATAAACAAATCCTTTAAAGGATCACCTGATGACAGAGAGCTATAGGAAAGTTTGAAGGAGAACTGATATAATTTAGTAGTTTTATGCAATCCCTAACATACTGAAACAAGTTAATAAAACTTTCCATTGGTGAATGTAGAGTGATTAAATTCTTGACCTTTTTGCAGATCACTAAAAAAACTTTCCATATATGATTTTCTTTAACATTAGAAATGTTATCCATCTCTACTTATGGATGAATACACAGCTAATTACCTGCATACTTACCAGCAGAATGTGGTTCCAGCACAACCAGATGTAGCGGAGATCCTTGCCTGATCAAGAAAACATGTGAATGTTTCCCTTCAGGAGTCTTGAAGAGTGTAATGGTGAAACCTAGTTGAGCGAGTCGAGAAAGGAATGCCGGCTGAAAGTGTATGAAATGTCTTACCTTCTTTGCCTATATCTAACTACAGCCAACACACAACAATTTACCATATTCTTTCATATTCAGTATGATCCTGAAAACATTTATATCTTTTTGTTTCCATGCTTTGTTTTATCCCCTTGCACAAACTGCTATTCTTCTATTTATCCTTCTTGTCCTTAGTTTCCACTCTTTTCTTAAACCAAATGATTCATTTCTTGCACTCCATATTAAGAACTAAGGTTTTTTTTTTTTTTTTTACTTGTGTTATGCTACAGTAGCAAGTATAAGCAAACTTGTTCATCAAAACCATGATTTGAGAGAGTTTTACATATGTGTACTGTATCCTATTCTTGTCTGGCTGAAATTCTTTAATTTATTCTGAATTGATTCTATTGGTTACTTCTCTAACTTATATATTAATGGGGTAATTATCATTTTGTTTTCATTCTACTATAATCAATATGTCCTATTTATATACTTTATCAGGAACACTTATATAGATCCTGTATAAACAGGTGATCGAGCAGAAATTATAGACAATGATTAACATATGTTTTTTCTACCTTTTATATTGATGGAATTATTAATATATAATGCCTTCACTGTTAAAATAAATGTAATCTATACAGAGATTTCATCATTAACTTTACCACTATCATTTATAGAGATAGTTTATTAATAAGCAGAAATTGGAACATTGGAAAATTTTTTCCTCTGCCTTATGTGTATCATAACTGAGGCTGATTTCTTATGGAAGCAAACTGGACCCCATAAATGACCTCTTCCTAACCCTTTTCAGAACTTTGCCTTGAAACTATTGTGGGAAATCTCAATCCGTATATATATGAGTGAGGGGCTTTCATTAAGGGTTAAATTTTCAGCAAGAAGAGCCATGTACCATTCAAAGGTGGCTTAACTGGAAGGATGCATTCTTCATAGATAACATGGGCTTAAGAACAGAGTGTATTCTTACCTCTTTGTCATGGCATCATGTCAGCATAAAACTATAAATAATTAAACTGCTGACAAATTTAACTGCTATAACAAGGACCCTGCAAGGCTAACACATGGAATCAAGAGACAAACAGGTTTAATTAAAGAACTGTATGGTCTGTTATTTGCAGTAAGGTGATTTATCATACAGGAAGTAAAGCAAACTGCTGCTTAGCCGAGGAAATGTCTGTCCTGACTGAAGAATGCTTCGACTCAGCTCCTGACAGGTCATTTAGCAAAAGGATGACCATTCTGTTAGATAGTCTGATGTCTTATTTAATGCATTTCCATAGTGTCCTATTCTCTAGCGAGTCTTAAGACTTGTTTGTCTGCAGGGTACTGTCAAGTATAAAAATGTTAAGTGTAGCAAATAAATGATCTATCTTTGCATGTTTTTGAAAACGAGAAGAACGTGAATACCTTATCCCTTAGTTGAGCTGAGGTGACAGCAAAGGTAAGTGGGCCGATGACATGACACAAGAAGATACACACACCAGGAACAGCCACATGTGAATTGCGGCTCCAGGCATGAAGAATTACAGGATCAAAAAGAATGGTTGTGACAGCAGCATCTTCTCCAGCACGAATCAACTGCCGAACATCATCAACATGTAAAGACCTTGGGAACTGAGTATTGGGTGTTGACAGCCAGATATGGAGGTAAAGCTGATCTAAGAGTATAAGGCCAAACACAATGCCTACAACCCAAAATATTTTCTTCTTTAAATTTCTAATGCCCCACATCCTGGCATCTGTGTTGGAAGAAATATCAGATTATAAAGCTGTGCCAGTAATCAGTTTCAGTACTGCACATAATGAAATACATGAACACAATTCAAAATATGTGAAAAGGGATTCCAGAAGAATTACTGAATTTTCTACATCAATCATGAGATTTCATAATAATAAAGTTAATGATGCATAAATGGATGAATTTCAAGAATGTGTGAGTGTTTAATACCTATTTGTAAAGTACAGAAAGGGAGTTCTACATTTCTAGGATACCATCTCTTGAACTTTACCATCATCTTATGAAATTTCTTTATGATATCTAATTTATTGTTTCATCATTTAGTTTATTCCACTTACTCACAACTTGTTACAACAATAATAACCCCTTACATCAATTCTAACAATCTGTCACTTAGTTTCTTGTCATGACCTCTGTTTGCCTTCTTAGCATCTTTCAAATAACTGTTCACAATTGATAGTTTAATCTTTTTTAGAATGTTGAAGGTTGTAATAAAGTCTTTCCTTGGTCTTATCCCTTCCACTCTAGGCAGATTTATAGCTTTTAACCTCTCCCTTAATGCAGGTGGCAGATGAGAAGAATAGTCTTATATACAAAGCAAGATGTGTGATGAACACTTCACACTACCCCTGCCATTTTGGCTAAATCTCGTCACAGTTAGTAACTGCAATTTAGACTCTCTTTTTTAAAGTATAGTAGTTTTAAATAGTTTATTCAACATTTTACTCTTGTACTTATTTAATACTATTAGTCAGTGGACTGTTTCTCTCTTTAAAAATTCTACTAATGGGATGTCCTGGCAATAGGCTAGTTCAAATATTGAATTTCAAGTCCCTTTTACATACATATTCTTTAGCTTGTTTCTGGCTTGATTATAGTCAAATCAGGGTTTTCTCTGTTCCATCACCATTACCTTGCATTTACTTGGGTTGAATATCTTCAACCATGTACCAGATCAATTCTGAAGCTTATGTAAGTTTATTTTCATATTAATGCAATCCTTGACATTCCGTATTTCCCTCATGACCTTAATATCATCTGCCCAAGTATGAATGTAATTACCTATTTGTAGGTTAGGTTAGGAATTTTTGCACTTTTTGGGCCCCATCTCTCGGAAGTTTCTGTACCATCATACAGCCTCTTCATCTTCTGTAAGAAGTCTACATTCACAATTTCATTACTCAGTTGATTCTATTGATGCACTGTTTATACAATAAAATTATTTCTTTACATCTTTTCCAACAAGATTCTTGCTTAATTTCAATTTATGGCCTCTGGTTGTTCTATCTTTGCATCTTTCTAAGAACTGTTCACTACTGACATTAAACTGGTTTAAATAATGAAAGTTTGTGATCAAATCATCCTTTTTAATTTTCAGTCTTCCATGATGGACAAATTTTTAGCCTCAAATCTCTCACTGTAACCCACCTCTCTTAATTCTGGTACCATCTTTGTTGCCCTCCATTGAACTTTATTAGTCCTTTGTGCATAGTTACGTCTTAATATATAATGTGAGCAGTATACTGAATATTACCTTATCCATGTATGTGAATGTAATTCTAATATTTGCAAGCAAACAGCTTGTTCCTATACAATTCTTCTAAGGCTGGGCCCTAGTAATATGTAAATTCCAGCATCCAATTCCAGGCTAATTCTAATACTTCCTCCTACCCTAAATTTTTCACTAAAACAGTTATGGATAGCCTTACCCTAATAAGTCATTTCAGACTGCCAACACAAATGTTATAACTCGGGAGTAGTCTTCCCAAACACCTGAAAGGAAATCAGATCAAATGGTACAATCAAAATATTTAAGACAATTATAATACCACCATCCATTGTCCATAACAATAAATAAGCCATAAAATATTGGTGAATGTGAAGTCTGGGAGCAGTGCAGAACAACTTGTGTATCTGGGAGAAATGTATATCAAGAGGCTCCATACTACAAAAATTGCAGTTAATAGTTCAGAGAAATATTTTAGCACAAAACACTTTTTGTTTTGACTGACATCTTAGTGAACAATTAATACAATTGTGGGACTATACCAAAGCTTTACCACAGTGAACAGTGTATTAAGGCTGGAGGAGCATGTTTGGCATATTTTTATTCTATACTATAATACTGTAAAAAAGAATCTGATAACAGAAAACTGACGGGTTTATCAGTGTAAAAGTATCACAACATGAAACACTTGTAGAAATTAACACATTATGTAATCTCGCCTAATTTTTCAAGAAACAAAATTTACCTTATTTTCTAGGTTATCTGGTGAATATGTTTTTATTTTGGTTCCATGTTTATCATCTGTTGTTGGGAGAATTCTCCAAGTGTTTCACCAACTTTTAGTATAACTAACCCAATATTTTCCAAGACCTTCATAATCCCTGCCACTATCAACTTATCTATTATCATAAAGAATAACATTTAAATCATGCTTCCCACTATAAATCCATTCTTCACAATATATCCTATTGTTCCATAAGAGATTCTCTTAAATTTCCATTCAGGGGGCTGGAGATGAGCAATTAATATTTTTTCCTAATTACTGAGTTGAAGGCTTGTTGAAGAGTTCTTGGGAGTGTACTGAAGAAAAAAAGAGCAAATAAGAGGGAAAGGCTCTGGGGCTCACCCTGAGTGCTCCATTGTCAATCAAATAGTTAGGTTGTAGCACTGATTCACACTTTAGTACCTAAGTACCTTTCTTTATCCATTCAATATAATGTAATTAGGATATGTTAACATAGGATTGGTTAAGTTATATTAGGCTGACTAGTTTTATAGTTACCACTATACTGATTAAGAATTACCACTATATTGATTAAGAATCCAATATACACTTATTTTGCCTGAAAAACAAAATGCTGTGTTTATTTTTCTGACTAGTCAGTTCCAATGGATGAAATACTAATTCAGCCTATCGGATTATTTTCCCTCACATATACTTTATTACTAGTTTAATCAACTTTCTTAGGGAAGGAGATTTCTTGCAAATACCAAGATTCCTACAAATAATTCTGATGAGCTAAGTTATCAGTTTTAATCATACTCTGTCCATCACAGTTGCAGGAGAGCTCATACCCACCACCAACATCAGATTTATGCGAAGTGGTGAAATAAAGAAGTTAAATCATTTAACCTCACTTAACTAGGGATATCTGCCAACCAACTCCTTCCTCATCATAAGCCAGGGAAAAATTCGTAACAACGTTTGACCCAACAGGTTCCTAGTCGGCAAAATAACCACTGATAACTTTAATTTCCTCGCCAGGATAAGAATTTGTAGAAATCTTGATGACTGCAGCTTTTCCTTTGTACTTCTCTAAATCCATAAATAAAGAGGGTCAAGAACGGTAAATTACTTAACACATATACTAGTGCCTTCGCGAGTGCGTGATGCTTCCGTAGCTAAATTTAGTCTCCTTTAACCCATGATCCATCAAAAATGACACACTAGGCAGCAGAGAGCTTTAAATATAATCATTCAATATGACCTGTGTCTATTACTCAGCAAAATTATTTGATAAACTGTCTCATATTATGACTAACAGTGTTACAATTTTTTGGTTACTATCACCGGTCATCCCCATAGTACTTTTAATGTATATTCACTCGTAAATGCATATGCATTAGTAAGCTCAAGCAACAACATATATCATGAAAACCTTAATTGTGTGTGTGACGTGAATCATTGCCACCAACAGTATCCATCCTCTTGATTTGACAGTTCAAAGACTAATAGTCTTTGTTGACAAGTAGCAGTTGACGTTACGTCTTCTAGAATTATACTAAGAAAGGTAGTATATCCTAATGTTCTGTTACCCACATAAATTACAAACTGACAACTATTTCCCTGGTGGCCAACTAACAAACTAAATAATCAATAAATATCTGGGACGTCTGTTTTAATCGGACAGACTTTTTACTTTAAAGGATTTTAGATTTTCTAGTGATTTTTAGTCCGTCTCTGTTTATATGCATTATCAATAAGGATAAAAATGATAACTATGATAAAAAATATCATTATTTTATTATCATTTTCATTATCGTTATTATGATCATTATTTTATTCATGTGTGGGTACATATCTGTTAAGGTTGAGATAAATTTCATTTTTAGAGAAAGATTTAGCACTTAAAGCACACTAAGCTGCATTTTGTATTGTTTTCACGCAGTATAATACTGATGATAATTGAAATTATTAACCTAGGACAAATTTTATGGCTACCACAATGTTAAGATTTTCAAATCCGTATAGCAGACTCGTTATAATTGAAATTAGGGTCTGTGAGAGAAACAAGATGGAAAGTGGGATGGTAGGTTTCTTTAGGTGGTTATTGGGTTTTTATATCTATCAACTGCCACTCAATAATAACAACGTTAAGTTATAAACTGCACCCGAAAAAATGTTTTACGCCTTTTATCAGGTGTTGTAGATAATTCTAACACAATATACACTCCTAGCTTTGTATATGGCCCGAGCTGTAGGGAGAGTTATGCTGGCATTTGCAATGTTCATTTCGAGTCTAAAATCAGTATATCATCTGGGCTACAGCTTTGAAAACACTCTCAAAACACACTGGAAACACCGATTTGTACGTGAATTATTCTTTTTAACCCAAAGCATCGTTTCTCACTTTCTAAGCAACATGGGCGTTGCCCGGTGGGGTGGTGGGGGAGGGGTGATAGTGCCATGGCACTCCCCAAAGACAACAATTTTCATTTGAATGAACATTTGATCTGCTGACTATTATGAATCCATATGATAATCGTATGACCGCCATTTTTTTTCTTTTGTAAACACGGCCCCCACAAAAAAAAAAATAATTCAGCTAAGGTTAGGATAATAGCAAATGTAGTGCAAATAGTTATGGTAGTCAGGGAACCATAGAGTAATCACAGAGTTCCAGTTTCCAAAGACTTTGCGGTGTAAGGAAAGAAACATAACAAAAGCCCACTCTTAAATTCCCAACGCCCCCATAGTGATAATGTGGCACTACTTAGTTGAGTATTATTTCTACACAATGACTGAGGTACATAAACAAAGCGCTTCACGGGGGCAGAAACCATACTCAGAGAGGGAAAGAGAATCAATATTGCGGCGTAAGGCAAGTGGATCAAATTTTGAGGACAAATTGGGAGTCGATAGGTCGAACAGTTCTGGATTCGACTCTTTTAATATGTCGAGCTTGAAGCTTCCCAGATGTGAACGAAGCACTGCATTCAAGTTCGATTTATTCCTTTGAACTACTAGAAGGCGAAAGAGCGTAGGAGGAAGGGCAGAACCCTGTAGGACACAATTGGTCATTAGAATCTAACAATAATGGAAAGAGAGAGCCAAAGGAGAGGATTTGGGAGATGCAGACTCTAATGCATGCTTTGTCAAAAGGTTTCCATGTATCAAGTGCTATAAGAAAGGATTTTCAGTCTTTAAGAAAGGATGTGTTCTCGGGTTGCCATTACTGGCACTGGTCGGGTGTGTTCCCGAGGTACATTTACTGGCACAGATGGATGTATGTTCTCAGGTGTGCCATTACTGGCACAGGCGGATGTGTGCGTTCTGTGTTATGTGAATCAGATAAGGCGTGTGATACATATCAGGCCATGACATATAATACATGATCTCATTCGGTCATTGAATTTGGGCAATGAATATACGCAGTATGTGTTATCAAGGCAAAGAATTCACTTATCTTAATCTGAATTTGAAGGAAAAAATTCCATTCACATTTTTACGTAACACTTATTTCAGCCACCGTTGTTAAAACTTTTACTGCTACACCGTCCGAATGGCCTTGTATATCAACGACCACTTCAGTGTGATGGAACATATACCCATAAAATCTTCGGAAGAGATGGCGTCTTTATTTTACCGTTCTTTATGGAAGATGAATAGAGCTTAATGAAAGGCTGACAACAAATAAGGCAACAGATCAGATTATTGCTGAGTGAAAGTGTGAAACAAGAATTTGTGGGGATTATTTAGTCTATTCTGTAATATTTATTGACATAATCCTCGTAAGTTAATTTAATTATGTGTTCCAATGGATACACTTGTATCGAACTATACGATACACATTTTACAGATATGCGTTGATCTTTTTAACATAGTAAGAGTCATTAAGATTATCACAGTAATCAGTGTTTGAGACAAGTGAACCTTTAGGGCTAGTCAGACCAAGATTCCATACTCGAATCTGATTATAGTACCTTTACTCAAAGACAACACTTATATTCTATTTTTGTTTCTTTGCATCATTATTTTATTGGCATATTTTTTCAGGTCATCAGTTGGGTTAAGGATTCTCTTTTAAGTAGTTTTGATAAATTAATTCTGTCTGTCTGAACTCGTGATCGGATCGTGACGAAAACAAACCTGACGAAAAAGGAATTTGTAGTAAAATTGAACGTAATTTAGGTAGTTACAAAACCATATAAACAACAATTTGTTATCATGCGCTATTTTATTATAGTTATTATGCATTATAGAAAAAAATGTCAATGTTTACTTTAGTGTTGTATTAAAGAATATCTTTGCTTGCAGACGCTTAAAATGGCTGACAGCTCGGAAGCCGCTCATTGGCTGAATTTTCCTCGCAATGGACTAGCGGAAGGTGGATTGTGACGACATCCGACGGAATGACTCTGCCAGATAAGCTGCTACTCCGAAAACTTGATCTTTGAGTGCATTAACACATATTTCTCATGCGGTAGGCTACTGTGAGTATTGAAAGATCTGAAGAATACTCTGAAATGTATGCAATGTTGCCACATGTGCTCCAACTAAATTTAGATGGTATTTTCGAGTAATAGTAAGTTACTGTTAGGCCAAACCTGCCCAGTATAAGAAGCTGGCTTATAAAGTATCTGTGGGACTCTAAATGACTACTGAAGGCCGAATGTGGCTGGTACTAAAGAATTCACAAGATTGGCATTGACCGGTGGTGACAAAGAAAACGTTGTTTTGCAAGTTTGGGTCACTATTATAAAAAATTTAGATGGCTCACTTGCTGAATAATTGATCATTTCAAGATAAATGGCAAAAATACGCTTCATATTTCATAGATTTACGCTATGTAGTTATGGATTGTTGTAGCATCCCAGAGATGTTCTTATCTAATATGAATTTGAGGAAATTAGTAAGGGTGTTTGATAATTCAAATTTTTAGAAGTAATTATAGAACACTCTGAGTCACTGAATTTGATTAAGCCAATTCATCACACATATGTGGATGCGGCAGATGAGTCTAAATAATCTACTCAGTCATTGCAATAGTCTTAATTTTACCTTGAAAGCTGCAGTAAATTTCTAACACTGCCATGGCAGTGAGCCAGCTATCTTGCTGCTATATTATATGATAGCCCCCCAGAGACTCATGAACCTTTTAGGGTTAAGTATCATTAGTAGCTTCTTAATATGGTTATATTCTAATTTATATATTACTATCTTCCAAGAATTGGTTTATTATCAGTTCACCCATAGATCAAAACTAGCTTTGGGTATTGTATGATTTTGTTCTGCAATGCTGGTGTAGTGTATAGAGAATACAGTAAGTGATGTGGATCATGATATTGAGCATTATGTTTTATAATGCATAAATATGTAAGGAGTTAGTAGTGAGAGTTATATACATCAGGGAGACTTTGGGGCTCACTGATGTAAAAGTAGGCAGAACACTTGTAGTAAATCAGTAGAACGTATGAAAACCTTGCCTAACCTCCCTTAGTATCCAAGATCCTTAGTTTAAAGTTACCAACATTTTATTGGTGTTCCTAGGGATCGCATGGAGTGGCTGCTTTTACGGAGTGGCATGAATGGCCACTTTGTCCGTCATGTGTGTGTGACATTCATTGGTTGTCAGCCCATTACTCAGTCATGGGTGTGATTAGTATATTTCATTTAGAATATTGAACATTATGATAAACTTTAACTACTAGGGTTGTTAGGTGAGGTTTTAACTAGTTGAGTTTATTTTTTCAAGAGTTTTGCATACTTTTACTTTAAGTAATCCAACATATTCCCTGATATTCATAAACCATGCAAGGATCACTGTCTTTTACCACAGAATAAGCATTAATGCTCCAAATGATACTCTACTACATTTTTAGCGTTCCCCAAACATTAAACTAATATTGGAAATATATTCACTTAAAGTGAAGTGCTTTAGATACCTGGGAGTGGACATGGCAGCAAGTGAAACCATAGAAGCAGAAATAAGTCATAGGGTGGGTAAGGGGGCAAAGGCCATGGGAACATTTGAAGAATGTGTAGAAAGAGAGGTCATAATCTGGGAGGGCAAAAATGGGTATGTTTGAAGATGTTGTAGTCCCAACAATGTTTTATGCATGCGGGGCATTGGTTGTAGATGAGGATGTGCGAACAAGGTAAGAGTGTTGGAAATCATATGTTTGACAACAGTATGTGGTATAAGGTGGTTTGATTAAGTAACAAAAGGATAATAATAAGAGTTTGGTTGAAAGAGCTGAAGAGTGTGTCCTGGAATGGTTTGGATATATGGAAAGAATGATTGAGGAGAGGTTGACTAAAAAGGACTTATGTGTCAAGTGGAGAGTACTAGGAGAAGGGGAGACCAAATTAGAGAGAAAAAGATTTCAAGTGATCAGGGGGAAAGGCATGCAGGTGATAGAGTAAATTGGAACAGTGTTGTATACAGGGGTAGACATGCTGTCAAGGGACTGAATTAGGGCTTGTGAAGTAGTGGAAGGAAACCATGGAAAGGTCTGTGGGGTCTGGTTGTGGATAGGATGCTGTGGTTGTGGCACATTGCACATAACAGCTACTAGAGAATAGATGAGAGTGATTGCAACCTTTCTTCATCTGTTCCTGGCACTACCTCAGTAACACGGGAAATAGCGATCAAGTATGAAAGTTATCAGAAAGTATGAAAGTTATCAGAAAATAAACAAAAAACAATATGAAAACATAAGTAGTATAATAGTTTGGCCTTTTGGTGAGTGGACTCTTAAAATGACTTATGGATATGTTGTATACAGCACTATAACTTTTTAACCATGTTTATGTATGGAGTATAACTTAGGAGTAATGACAGTATAAGAGTCAGGTGTGACAGCAAGTACGGTCTGAATTTGCTGATACTGTAAAAAAAGACTGATGAAGAGGATCTACATGTCAGAAGTGGAGGGAACAAGGGGAAGAGTGAGACTGAGAAGGAAATGGAAGGGTAGAGCAAAAGGGATTTTGGGATACTGGGGCCTGAACACTCAGGAGAATGAGAGACATATATGGGATAGAATTAATTGGATTAACGCAGCATATGGGGGATGACATACACTCAGTGGGCTGAACCATCATATGTGAAATAGTCAAGGTAAACCATGCAATCATATGTAGGGCTACGCTGTAGATGATATATGCTCTGTTTTCAGTGTGATGTACATGATAACCAGAGAGTGGTTGTGTGTAAATGTAGTCATTATTTGTCCTTGGTGCTACCTTGCTTAAGCAGGAAAGGAAGTTAGGCAAAGAACAAAATATATTTTATCCATGTTTATTATTATTATTCCATTATTTTTATTATTATTATTATTATTAGTAGTAGTAGTAGTAGTAGTATTGTGAATGCCATTGAAAACAATAACAGAAAGTTATATTGCCATTCTGAGTTGCACAAACTCAATCCTCAAAATTTATGAAAACCTATCTACACCTGCATCTTGGTCATAGTGCTGTACCAGAAACTTGTAGTGGAGCTAATGCACTAATTTGGCATCTATTTCATACCTGGAGAATTATACATTTGAGAGACTTTCTTCCTGAAATTCTTCTCCATCAGTACTCTGCTTTGTACCATGATTATGCTATTTGTCTCTTATTAAACAAAGTGAATTTTACTCCTTATTTGCATATTTTCATACTCTTTTAAAAAGTACAGCTTATACTGGAAAAGTTTGTCAGGGTGTTTATTTTGAGTTTGATATTTTTTCTACAGATTTCAGCAGTTATGGAGACAGCGGTTTACTCAGGAGTGACTTTGGAAATCCCGTCTGAAATCTGTGAAGACATCTCTCTGCTGTTTGATATTATCTCTCCAGACACTTGGAATAATCATCTTACTGATGAGCACCGGGAAATGTTAATGGTTTGTCAACCATTTTCAAGTTTTTCATAGTTGACTTATGGTATCTCATTCTTAAGTATAGAATTCCTTTTATATCATTACCTTTACTCTTTTGTCTTGGACCAGTTTGAAAAAAATCTAAGAAAATACCATTCATTTGTTGCTGAGAATGCATTGTCTAGTTGTGATGTGTTCTTTTTCTGCAAAGTTATATCTATATGTGTCTGATTACCTTTTTATGTTGTTTTTGCTTTTCACGGTATTTCTGGAATTATTTAATTATATGTATTTGTACAAACTCGTTTAAGGTTGGGGTTGGAATTTTAAGGCTTATAATGTTAAGGGTAAAGTTCTAGTAACAGGAAGATTGTTCCATGAAGAGGGTAGGACTTATATTAGACATAGCAGATGATTCATTGCTGATGGCAAAATTTGTAATCCAATAGGATGATGATGTGTCACCGTCAGCTTAATGTTCTGATATATGGCAGACAATGAAGAATATTCTCAGGGTATGAGTAGATTTCTTAAATATGCTAGAGGAGGAATGGATGTTTATAGGTAATAGTTGGTAGGCAGCCATCAATTAGGGAGGTATATTACCAGTACTTCCTGTCTGGATATGGGAGGGTTAAAGAGATGGCTGCTTAGTGAGCCAGCTCTTCAGTGGTTGTCAAGTTGCACTTGTGTGACTCAGGTAGTTCTCTTTTCTTTCTGCCTCATCCACAAGTAGACTACTAGCATTGTTCACAAACATACAATCTCTCCTTGTCACACATAACACTGAACTCACACAGCTCATTCTTCATAACTCTATACTATTAGAACATTAAAGTGTTGATGGTAAAATGACTTAGGTTGTTTATTATGGTGACAATGGCCTTAAGGGGTGGAGTAGGTTGGAATCATTTTATGAATTCAACTTGCATTATCTCATAACCTGAACGACCAACCACTCACTCAGCAAAACTTTTACCACTAAAACTAGGCATCATATATGACACACATATAACATTCACTCCACACACTATAGACATAAACACAAAGGTCATAAACAGACTAAATATCCTCAGAACACTCATTGGCACTCGATATAGGACAAGTAGTAGAATCCCTTGGTGTCATCTGCAGACAGTTCACTCTTCTTCAGCCTAAACTATTCCTCCTCTGCTTGGTCATCCACCCTTCCAAAGGCATACATTACAAAACCATAAACTACACGAAACAGAGCACTTGTAACAGCCACCAACTGCCTTCTGGCCAACACTTAATTTACTCATAATGAAACCAAATTTATATCGATAAAATCCAACTTCTGCGTGCTTGGTACCCAGGTATTTCCAACAGCACAAGACTCATAACCAAGAACTCCCATGCACAGACAAACAAAACCTACTTCCTTCTGTAGTAACTTGGATCCATAAATCCAACTCTTCCTAGGAAATGCACATTGACCAAATAGATTCACGCTGTAGTGTCTTGATAAGAATTAACCTCCCTAGCCATGTCCTGAGCATCATTTCACCAGAAATACACCCATCCCCAGATGCACATTACTCTTCCTCAACTATGAAGTGGACTGTGCCCATCCTTTCAACTCAACAAACATCACTTCATCATATCACAAGACCCCTCATTCCCAAGATGCACATTTTCTTCTGAAGGCACTGAACATATCTTCCTCAGTTGTCTTGTATTCACCTAGTAAAGACAAATGCACAGTATCGTACACCTCTTTATCTGTGATCATGTGTAATGCACATGGCTGGCTCCCCAGTGCCTCAGGAACCTCCTTACAAGGTAAGGTAAGGAAGGGAGTCTAGTAACAAATATTGATGCATTTCATTCTAATGTGGGTAGTGGGCTGCGTTTTGATGTATTATGCATTTATTTTGAAATGATCATTTACTTAAGTGTATACCTTTTTTCAGGGTTTTTTACCGGAATTTCCTCATAATGACTTGGAGGAGAAGACTCGCACTTTGGAAATGTTTTTCATGGATGAAAACTTTAGATTTGGAACCCCACTTAGATTATTTCATGAACAGCTATGCAAAGGTTTCTTCAATCCAGAAATTTCAAAGATGAGAGCAGTTCACAAGAAAATATTGTACAAAGAATACAGGTAAATGCTTTGAGTTTTTTTCTGTTTGCATTGGAGACTATTGTATCCTCATTTTAAACTTAGGTAGTGTTTTATTTATTTATTGTATCAATGTAGTGCAGAATCTTTGTAATTATTATGTTTCATATGTTTAAGATCTCTTAGGAGTCATTTAGATTTTGACCTTTACAGCAGCCCTTGAAAAATATTGGATAATGCAGGGAATATGTTTTCATGGAGTCATCAACTTTATACCACTCCAGATAATGAATGTGAAGTTTCCTATACACTGTCAGGTTTTTAAACCTTCCCTGTAATTGGCAATTTTAACTCTGCAATTTTCTGATCTGTCTTGTCAAAACAAGTACCAAGTGAACACTCTTGTGTTACCAGTGGAACTTAGAAAGTTTTTATGAAAATGTTATCTTAGTTGTCTTAGTGTATGTCCATCCCTGAAGCCAGTCAGTGACAACAGGATAACCTTTGTCTTTGCTTTGGTGTGAATGGGAGTGGTAATGTAATTCTCTTCCACATGTAGAAAAGTTATGCCATGACCAGATACTGAATAGATGGTTCTTTGCAACCTACTTTATCATTGCTCTCACTTGTGAAATTGTATTCTAAGGGTACAATATCAGGGTCAAGAATGCTATCAAACATTCAGAAAATTTTTATTTGAACTCACTCAGATACCGTCAGAAGCAATATTTACATCACACACTGGAGGAGGTTCTGGTTAGGAGAAAAAGGGTACTGGATATCGTGAGCAACATGCCGCCTGATGATGTTCCCAAGATTCCACGACTCCTTCCCTTGGTGAGTGGTATCTTGAGTCTGTTGCAGTTGTAGGATTTCAGAATATGGTATTTTAGAAAGTTTTTACAGATTTTAATCCCTCTTTTATGTTTATTTATTCATATTACTTTGAATTACATCATTTGTTTAAACATAAAAAAGGAGTGTTTAAGATTTCTTTTTTGTTAAATTTATGAAGGTTTTATAAATGAAGTTGAGAGACTTAAATAGACTAAGGGAAGAACAGTATAAAGGAAGAGTAGATCTGATTTAGTAGGCTTTGGTACTGAAATCAGGCTCAGTAGTTTTCTTTACTCCTGAGTTTGTAAGTTATCATTCACTGGGTTATGATGAATTCTGTTTGTCATTCAATAGTGGATCCATATGCAAACACACCATAGGTGAATTAGGAGTTGATATAAGACTTGTTTAGTGTTGGAAGTATGTTTTGGAAGATGATAGCAGACTTCTGGAAAAATGTTTACATCTTATAACAACCAATTAAAGATGTTCCCAATGCAGTCATAACAGTTTAGTACAGTCCTGTACTGTCAAGGTCAGTTCCATGAAATTTGCTATTTTTATCCACCTGTGGATTTGGCTTTCATTTATTTTTGCTAGAATGATCCAATTTTCTTTGAAATGGCTTGATATCTTTTATCTTGGTACTTAAAAGTATAATTTATATATAAAGGGTAAGTTTATAGGCTATAATACAGTCATTTTCTTTTTTAGAGTGCATAATTCTCATTAACTGGAATGAGAAGAAAACTGTTAAATAGTTTGTTTTGAAAGGTTAGGATGCTTCTGGTAAGTCACTGATCCAGATGAGAAATGAAATCTACATTAACAATAGTTGGTGTTAATCATTGTTTTAAAAGTTTAATGGAATAGTAGCAATCTTATAAGTGCTGCTATTTTCAGTGGGAAAATGGAAAACATCTCTACAGTAGAATTTTTCCTGGTACTTAAGAAAAGCTTCTGAATTTTAAGTATGATTTTATTTGGGTATTTTCCTTGCTTTTGCAGCATAATAAGAAGAAGAGTTCGCGTACATCAATTGAGTACTGTACAAAGAAACGCTACTTTCGTGAATTGGCTGCCATTCGAGCAGAAGTAGGAGACATCAGTGATATTTCAGATGATGAAATTTATCCAGGTATGAAATTTGGAGTTTTGATGAGTAGCATTATCATTTTTTCTAGCTCTTGTTTTCCTTTGCCATTTCAATACATCAAAGAGGAAGCCAACATTCCATAGTACTTTTTGAGACACTCTCTTGAGAACTATAGCAAGACTAATTTGAAATAATCTTTATGTCCTTTGAATGTTAACTTTGCAGAGGGACCAGGGGCGTCACTCAATAAGAAGCAGCGTCGTCAGTTGGGTGGTCTAGAAGGCTCACTTCCCCCAGACTTACTACCAGTCAGAGCAACCCACAGCAGTGGTTCTCTTGCTTTAGACCTAGAACTGAAAATAACACCCACCAGCAACCCATTGGATCTCACTGATGATCACTTCAGAGCTATGTTGGCAGCACACAGACTTCGAAGGAATAAACGAGAGGTACAGGTCATAATTTATCCTTTTATTCAAAGTTCATTATCATGACTCTCTCCACATTGTTTGCAGTTAATACATGCTAAGAATTACTTGAACATCTCACTTACCAACTCTCTTCATACAGTTCGATTTATTGGTAAAAAATGTCTGTGGAATTGAGAACATTTGTTTTAATGCTGTGTAAGTGGAGTGGTCACCACTTGCATAGACTATAAATAAGAATGCTTACAAAAGAATGTTTGTTGCACTTGGGGGAAAGTAGAAGTAGAATGACAGAGAGAGATACAGAAGAGCAGAAATAGGTAAGGGCAATGGAAAATTTGCAGTTTTGATCTCTTAACATCTACCTATTTGTTTCACAATTTGCTTGAAAAATTCAAGTTTGGATTATTTCCCTCTTCTACATTTAGAATAAGCAAACTGTGTTCATTAGTTCTTCACCTCAGTGGTAGGATCACCTTCCCCTGGATGCAACTGGAGAGTGAATGGTAATGCATAATATTTCATGAAGCATTGACAAGATGTGCAAAAGATAGACTGAATTGGAGCAATGTTCTGTGTTTGGGGCAACGTGCTGTCAGTGGACTGAATCACAGCATATGAAGCAGCTGGAGAAATACACATGATAACTAGAAAATGGATGCAAATGATTTTTTTTTTTTTTTTTTTTCCCAGGGCTTCTGTGATAAATGATCTCTTGCATAATTTATTTATACTTGATTTTTACATCTTTGATAAAAATGAAGTGCATTTTCTTTATATTTCAAGTGATATTCATTATGTGTTGTGTGTTTCAGTGTTGACATACAGCATCATATTCTTTTTTTCAGACTTCCATTGACCTGGACACTCGAGGCATAACCCTTCAAGAAGTTGTATCTCGAGCCCAAATTCAGATGAAGCGGCCTCCACAGAGAGCTATTATGTCCCCCTTAACACTTGAAAAACCAAAGAAAAAATTAAAGGTGAAGAAAGAATCTTCATCCATTCTAGTCTCTTCCAACCATTTAGATCTTCCAGTAAACATAAAAACTGAGCTTGCAAGTGACTCAGAATCATCATCATCATCATCTTCATCATCATCTGTCAGTGACTCAGAGGAAATTGAAATAAAAAAGGAAGCACCAGATGCTGTACCTTCTGCTAAAAAGAGGTAAAGCATGACGTCTTTCCCATTGTTACTAATTTGGCCTATCTATGCTACAGCATTTTTTCCTGGAAGATCTTCTTTGCTTAGGGTTTCCATATATTCTTTACGTCATACCTTTGTCTCTTATGTATTTGTTAAGGAACTACAGATTCTCATGATCTGGCATGGCTATTGAAAGCATAGTATTCTTAAACCAGGAGGTCACACTTTATGGTTGTGGTTACCTCCTTCTTAATGAACACCATCTGTGTATTTACCACTTTTGGTTTGATTAACTAGCAAATGATTCACTTCGTCAAGTAGTAGCATGCTTAGCTTAAAGCATCACAGCATCTGAATCTTCAGTCTAGCTCGTCTCTCCTGCTGATTAACACCTCATTATTTTGAAATGGAGTTGCTTTCATAAAGAAAAGTAATAGTATCATCATACAACACCATCAGGACTACTATACCTGTAAACATACCCATCTTCCCTTAGACACTGGCTTGTACTTCTGTTTCCACGCACCTCAATGTATCCATGACCTTACCCCCCTCTTTAACCCCATGACTCATGAAAGCTCCCAAGGTTCCATCCACTGCCATGTCCACTCCCAGGTACCTAAAGCACTCCACTTCCTCAAGGTTTCCATATTTAAGTATATGCAGAATGAAATTGCACTTAGAAAAATGAAACTAATTATCATTATATTCATACGTAAATGAGGAGGATCCATGTTGCCATCCAGGGCTTACCCTCATTCACACCATACTCCCTGACACATCAGTATAGAGGAAATTATACTAACTTTTTGGATTTTTTTTCTTCAGTATTTTATGATATACTGATAATTTATTCTGAAATAGGAAAAATTGGATATATTTTTTTCACTTGGGGCAATTAAAATTATGGAAGGACTGAGGAATAAGAAGGTTAGGCACTGCAAATGAATGTTTTTCCTTGCCCTGAAGGTGTATCCTCTTGATCCAGGTCCCTACTGATGTAGACCTTGACATGGGAATACATAGTCATATTGATATGCCATAATCAAATACAGTACTGTTATCATTATGATTTGTAACATTTGAAAAAATATTTCCCCTAGATTTATGAAACCCCTGGGAACTCCCATCAAAGGAGTGGCCATGGCTACATATCTCACTGTATACAACACAATTTCCCTTTACAAGGCATCTCTAGGTAATTAAGGCTAGTCAATCTACACTCATAAAATCTTCAGAATTCGCTTGTTCACTGATGTTTTGTGAACAAGTTTGACATCTAATTGCTAGGAGTTGGTCAGCAGTTCAATTTAATGTTCAAAATCTTGGACATACGTATTTTTCAGATGATAGTGTGCAATACTACAGTAATATGACATATTCTTTGAGCATGATAGAGCTCCATTACTAAAAGTATTATCAAAGATATAGATATGTAACTATACTTTGGCCATATGTGTGCATTTCAGAGTTATAATTTCGTTATGTATTTTTACTTAATTACTCTACAGAGTGGGTGCTAAAGGTGTCAAAATTAAAATAGAACCAGTGGAATCCACTACTCTTGCTGAAGACATAGATATTGGAGGTCTTGGAGGGGAACCAATGGTTCCAGAGGAACAAATTAAATTGGAAGCAAAAGAAGAGCCAATGGAAGACCAAGTAACTGCTGCAATTGAAACATCCTCAGAGTTAACTGCAGCACTTGAAAGTATTGGGTAGGTAAATACTTTTTTGTGTTCCTTAGTTTAGAATTAAGCATTGTATGCATATGTATGTAATGAAACATTAATGGTACTTTTGTAAACATTAGGCATACCTCATTTATACCATAATGTTTAATATGCTTTCAAGTTCAATGATACCTGTATTGTGTTTTTACTGCATTTGAATATTTGATCTGCTGATGGATAACTCAAGAGTAAGTGCAACCAGATCATTGGAATGAAAATAAGGAAGGGGAAAGTATGGGGGTTAGTTTAAAGAAACTCGTAAAGTTTATTTTAATAAAAGTCGTGAATATCTGTTCATGTGCAGCTATGTTGTATGTTTGAAACTGAATTTGCAGTTGTTATGTTGTTATATGTCAAAATTGTATTCCAGTGATTTGTGCTATAAGAAATTAGAAATTATTGTGTTGTAGTAGTGTTCTGTAAATATTTTCTATTAATTTAGTCAAAATTAGTTTTTTGCTGTAATAGTAGTTTCTTTATGAATATTTATAACTGTGTTTGTCTTGTTATTCTCAGTGCCTGTATTGCTCCAGAGTTAACTCAAGAAACACATATCTGCTTCTTTAGCCTTATAAGAGACATAATATGTTCTACTGGGGAGCAAAGGATGACAAGAGCCCAGTTAGAGTCAAGTATCAGAGTATGGCAGGAATCTGCCATTTCCCCACTTAATGAATGGTATTCTCTTGTCCCTTCCTGGGTCAGTATTTTGCCCTCTGCAATCAATTTTCTTTGTGGACATTTTTCAGGTGAGAAAGATAAATTATTTGATATTTTGAAAAGGATGTGAGCTAATATTTCTGTTTAGAACATATGTTAAGGTTCAATAGATTATTCAAGATTTAGAAACAGCAGACAGTAAATATTGTTTTTGGATTTTTGTCCTCAGCTAAGATGCACAGTAACAGAGTGCATGAAATATATCCTAATTTTTTTGTGTTCTATTTTAATTGTAAGATATACTAAAGTGATGTAAATTATTTTTCTGAAGCCTAAGAAGTATTCTATTTTGTCATCTTGTTTTGTAATGCAAAATGATTAATTCCTAAGTGATGTGAATGATTTTTCTTGATCTACCATGTCATATGAGGTCAAGTCATACTTAAGAAAAGCATTTTATGCTGCTATTTTTAACTTAGGGTTTGGAGGCAGAACAATTCTCATGGTTTATTAAGACATTGCTTTTGGCTCCAGATTTTCAAATGAGTCATTCAAACTTTCATATATTAGTCTTTTAACAACCAAAAATGACTTACTGTTGGTGATTAACTGCTAGCCCCTTCTGGAAAGTGGTCCTGGTGCATGGTCGTGAGTAGTAAAGTAGTGCAAAGTGGAGTATATTTCATGCAGTGTTATCAGTATAAGATTTTTTTCTACCAGGGGATTATCATTTGTATTTTCCTTTTGTTTACCAGTGTTATCAGTATAAGATTTTTTTCTACCAGGGGATTATCATTTGTATTTTCCTTTTGTTTACCATGCTATATTTGATGAATATAGTAGACATAGTAATAGTGATGTGTAAAGAACATTTTTTACCAACCCATTTATAATTTTTTCATGTATATTTGCCATTTCCCACATTAGCGAGGTAGTGCCAGAAACAGGTGAAGAAATGGCCCCCTACACTTACAGCCATTTTCTGTCTGTTAAGTATGATGTGCTGAATTATATAGTTTATACTTATTTATTTTCTTACATATTTGCTATTTCTTGTACGAGCAAAGTAGCATTCAGAACAGATCACTTTATTCCTTCCCCTGTTCCTTCTTTTGTAAAGTATTACCGGAGGAGAGGATTTCCAGCTCCCACTCCTACCCCTCTTAGTTGCTGTCTACAATATGTAGGAGATACATGGGAGGTATTCTTTCTTCCTTTTTCCTTGGTAAATTTTATTGGCTATGTATGAGTGTTACTTTCCCTCTTCTGTGACCAGAAATGTTTCAGTGATACATTAATGTAGTGATGTCAAATAAGCTTACCTCATAATTAATGTCTGTAATCACTGTATACCATAACTAGGTTACAGATTTAGAAACGTGAAAATTTCTAGTAACTTTACAATTTTATGAGCTTCATAGGCAGAGTATGAACTTCATTGTTTAAGATATTTTAAGAAATAGGTTTTTCCAGTGTGTATGTTGAAAGTTCTTATGTGTAAGTAAGAGGTCTTTTTTCTTCATAGTAATTGTTGTACGAGCAGTAAGCTGTTTTCTGGGGTGTAATCCAAGTGTTGTATTTCCCTGAGAGCCAGGGGACTCATAGATTTAGACAGAGAGTGAGTATGTGTTCTATTCATCTAATTTTGTGTGAAATAAGGTTTTATATTGTCTGCATACTTGTCAAGCTTATGATAATGGTTTCCTCTCAAGAGAAACTCTTTTGACTTGAAACAGAGTGAACTTTAGGTACACAGCACCTTCTTGTTTGCTTATTTGTTTCCTTATTCCACGTAAGTACATATATTCTACCTCATGTTAAGCAGAGTGACTTTAATAGACTCTGCTGATGAGTTAAGGTATCAGTGGTTGAATGAGGGAAAATATTAATGAGTTATTTTGTAAAGAGTTGACTACCAGCATTTGTCAGTTGTGGCAGTGAGATTATGATCTAGTTTTTTTTAATAAAGTACAATTACGAGCAGCCTCTGAAAAACATGACAATTGTTTTACCCTCAGTGCATCTGATTTGGGTTCTAAAGGAATTTCTCAATGCAGTACCTTTTTTTTTTTTCCAGATGTTCAGCCTGCAGACTTTGTACCTTACATAGAATACAAAAGTATGCTGAAAGTGTATCAGTGGATTGGTGCTGGACGAGACAGTGATGGTCATTTGGAACCTCTTGCTCAGTTTTGGCTTGCCAATAAGTGAGCATTTTAACATTTTCATCTGATTTTTCTGGTGTTTTAAAGCCTTTATATTTGTAGGTTTCTTTTACATCTTAAAAAGGGACAGAGAGAATGAAGAGTTATTGTAACTAAAGTTTTTGCATTTAGCCGAGTTGTAGAGAAAACTGTGCGGGTTACAAACTAGATATATGCAGTATTTATGGATTTGGAAAGAGTGTATGATTGAGTTGAAAAGGACTGAAATTTTTTTTGTTCTGAAAATTTCATAGAAGACTAAAGGATTGTGGTGAATTTTTATAAAGTAGTGCATGTTTGGGAAAAATGATAGCAAAATAGATGGTTTTAAATTTGGGAGTATATCAAGGGTGTTTTTTGTTGCAATGGTTGTTTGATATTTTTATGAATGAGATAATGCCTTTGAATGAAAGAGGGTGCTTGTTGGGTATTATCTTATCATAACAGGACAGAATGGATTGGTGCCACAATTTCTTTGTGCAGGTGATGCTTTTTTACTTGCAAAATCATAAGATGAATTGGGTAATAAGATGAAATTGCTTTGGCACTGCTTGTAAGGAGAGGATATTGAGAAACCCTGCCAGCAGAGCACTTATTTCTTTAAACTGAAGTGTAATATCCAGACTGGATGGTGTCCCTGTGCATGTCTTAAAGGTGCCTCTTAGCTTGAACCTCTGCATGCTCATCTGTTTTACATAATCCCCAAAATCAATGCTTTTCCTGTCTAATGGAAACAATGTACTGCTGAAGTATGTTCTGAAGAATGGGGACTGCTTTAATTCTAGTAACATTCATTCTATTGCTTTGACATTTATAATTTCAGAAGTCATTGAATCTCTCCTCAATTCTCCTTCAAACATTTTGAATCTTATAGTTCCCTCTGGTTACCAGTATGCCTTCCACAAAAGAAAATTTACTGGTCATAGCCTTTCCCCATTTTACTCATATTATATATGATCTTCTTGTCTTATGGGCTGTGATAAGTATTAAGGCAAGGCCCTTAATATATAAAAGATATAAATGTTGTTTTACGAAAGTCTCTGATTGCTAATTATCTAGAAGTCACTTTTCTCTTCTTGCTCTGTCAGCTAGGTTCCCATTTTTTTCCACTTCATTGAAGTTGTTGAGTAATCAGTTTTTCCTGTCTCATTAGCAGTGATGTTCCTCACGTTTCCCTTCTTTCTCCTGTTCTTGTCATTCTCTTTATGATTGTTTTTTCAACAAAAAATTGTGTTCACTTACATGTTGATGGTGATTCTGTACCTTTCCAGTTTTATTGTATAACAGTTTTTCTCACTTGCATATTCTGTTTCTCAGCTAATTTTAACCACTCCCTTCATATTGGGCTTGGACAACATCTCTCAGTGGGATAGAAATAATCTAGTCAAATTCTGTTCTTTCAAAACCTCTTAACTTCATTAACTGAAGAAGATGAATCTTTTTAGGTTCACATATTGATACATGTCCTTCCAGATAAGTTTTTAAAATTATTCTTTGTTTATCTGCAGATCATCGATGAGTAGTGAATGGATTGAGGATGACATTTCAGGATCTAAGTTAGAAGCTGAGGAAAGTGATGTCATTCCTCCTCCACGATGCTATACTACATGGACAGTACAGCCTGCCACAGAGCCAGAGAAGGAGATGTATCGTGCACAGGAGAAGCTAAGATATGAGAAGCCTCATAAAGCATACACATTTCGGTAAGAATTATACAGTTAAAGTGTAATTGATATATGTGTTGTTGATTGGTTGGTAAGAATATTCATTGTATGTATGGGTTGTGGTGAAGTGCCTGAGGATTGGTGAAATGCATGTATAGTGCCATTGTACATAGGCAAAGGGGATAAAGGTGAGTGTTCCAACTATAGAGGCATAGGTTTGTTGAGAATGCCTGGAAAATTGTATGGGAGGGTATTGATTGAGAGAGTGAAGGCTTGTACAGAACATCAGATTGGGGAGGAGCAGTGTGGTTTTAGAAGTGGTAGAGGATGCGTGGATCAAGTGTTTGCTTT
>JAYMFT010251393.1:0-10899 GCA_038088735.1 Panulirus argus
ACATCCAGGTTTCTTTCCTCAAACATACTACCTATCTCTCCTTTCTTCTCATCTTGGTTACATCCACACACATTCAGCGGTGTCCCTCAAGGTTCTGTCCTGTCTCCTACACTTTTTCTACTTTTTTTTAACGATTTCCTCTCCTCCACAAACAATCCAATGCACTCATACATAAACGACTCAACACTGCATTCATCCACATCCTTCAATTCTGTCTCCCTCTTCTCTCACTCGATATGCATCTCATCTTGACACAGCTTCCACAATAAACCCGGACTTGGACAAAATATCTCAGTGGGGTATACAAAATCTAGTTAAATATAATGCCTCCAAGACCCAATTTCCACCCTTTCTCTCTATTGACAACTCTTGAAAACTCTAATGTCTCCTTTAACAGTTCTGTAATTCCACCTCTTGACTCAATTAACATACTTAGTATTACTGTAATATCCACTCTTTCTGGGAAATCCCACATTATGGGAATAGTTAAGTCTGCCTCTAAGAAACTGGGTATTCCTGTTTAGATGTCGAAACTTCTCTTCTGAACAGTGGTTCCGTTTATACAAGGGACTGATTCATCCTTGTATGGAGTACTGCTCTCACATTTGGGGTCTTTCTAGCTCTGTAACCCTACTTGAAATAATTGAGTCAAAAGTAGTCTGACTTCTAAACTGTCCCTGGCTAACTTAAAAACTTGATCCCCTTGCCCTATACCACAATGTTGGTTCACTTTTCCCTCTTCTATATGTATTACTGTGATTTTTACTCCCAAAAGTTGGCTGCTTGTGTGCCCACACCATTAGCTAGACCATGCAATACTCAGCAAGCTGCTGCATCACAAGATTACTCTGTGGCCATCAGCAACTCAAGGGTGTGCTGTTTTGATAACTGCTTCTTTCCCTACACATTGAAGCTTTGGAACTCTCTACCTTCTCATGTCTTTCCCAGTAACTATGACCTGGGTCATTTCAAGAGACAGGTTTTTCACTCTCTCAAAAATTTGTAAATACTTTCCCCAGTCTGTTTTTTCCCCTTTCTCAATTCTCGCAATATTCCAATTAGGGCCCGGCCTTGATGTGAGCTTTTGTCCATGACTGGAGCCTTCAATATAAAAAAAGAAATAATTTAAGCCTTCACTTTTTACCCCTTGCCCTTATACAGAGGTCCCTTGCTTATCGTGATATTGCCATCCATAGGCTTGAGTATACATGCTTACAGAATATGCATACCACTCTACCAACCATGGCAAAAAGTTTCAGTATATGTGTATATTTACACATGTTGGGCAGGTGTTACAAGGATGCTTTTAGTTATGCCTGGTGGGATCCAGCATAGTAGTAGTAAGATGTGCATGACAATATGTGAGTGAGGTTACTGTGTCACCCTGACCTTGTCACCTGTACTTTGTCTTTGTTATTCTTTCATACTGTGACTCTCACCACTTGAGGAACTCCATAAGTGATCTCAATACAAGCTTTCAATACTTATAACTTTATTTTTTGCTGCCTTTTGCCCTTGAATGTAGTACAGTATGGCCTCAAAGCAAAAGGCTAGTGATGTGAATGGCAGTCAGCAAAGAAAGCAAGGAAAAGTGATGTGTTTAGAGCTGAAAGTGAACTTTTTGATCACCATGCCCATGATGCAAGTGCAACATCTGTTGTGAGGTATTTCGGTGTTAATGGGTCACCAGTACAAACCGTAAGGAAGAATGAGACAGTATTAAGAACAAATGTTGCAGCAGGTACACCAAAGAGCATGAAAGTAACCAATATGTCCCCTGATCTCCTCATGGAAATAGCAGAAAAAGTGCCCCTTTTTGGGATTGAAGATCAGTCGCAAAGAAAAATACCTGTAAGTTGTAAAATGATATGGTGTAAAATGTAATGCACCTACAAATATCTTATAAAGTTAGCAGGCAACATCAATACTTCTCGGCAACCTCCAGCTTCCAAAAAGCAACAAGGACTTCAAAAATAGAGCCAGCTTGCATCATGTTATTTTTGAGATCTGATATGCTTATTTTCAAACTGAAAGTGTTCACTATTGGACTTAAGGCATGTCTCTCAAGGAGCACTCCCCCTAAACCTTCATTTCCCATTGGCAAAGAGCCTTGCCAGCCATGGTGTTGGCAGCCATAAGGCCTTCCAAGAATATAATCTTCATGGTTGGCATGGCACTCTTGTAATGAGATTGTACAGGCATTCTGCCAATCCTCACCTTGAACCATACATACAGTATATTGAAATTCCTGCTTAATCAGTCACCAACACAGTCACCCCTTTCTTGAAAAATCCAACTGCAATCCCATCCACTCCAGCCACTTTGCCACACTTCCTCAAACTCAAGGCTTTCAGCACTTTTTCTCTATTCAGCAAACCATCAAAATAATGCTCTTATTATAATGCCTTTTCACTTCAAAATTAACTTAAAAGAATATAAATGTATTGAAAAGTTTTCCATTTTTTTTTAAAGTGTTGTTCTGATCCTAAGAAAATAACTGGAAGTTTTCTTTTCCATTTTACAGCCAGATTGCTCCATGGATGAAAGCGATAGAACTTCCAACTGTACCAAGCAAAATGCTGTTTGGGAAAGTTGCTGACAAAGCCCACCTGGAGAAAGTACGTGTTGTAGCACAGAATTATTTTGATGCTGTCCTGAGTGATGAAAAACTTTCCAGTTCTGAGATCATATATGCCTACTTATCACCATCCCCAGAGCACTTAAAACAAGCAGAAATACAACGAAAAAAATCCAAATTTTCATTTTCTACCTTCTTTAAGGGGTAAGTTAAATTTTTGGACAATAAAAGTACAAAATTGAGCTGCCTGTCACTGTAATGTATTAAAAGTTTATTTCATATATCTAGTGATTGATCCAGTTGGACAGAATTACCTCCATTTTGTACTTACGATTTTTGCAATGATGTAGTGAGAGTTTACTGGCAAACTGATGCACCCTTGCTAGCAACTTTGAAAAGTATCTGTGAAATGCTGTAGTTAATGTGTATCACCAATTGTAAATTATATAACTGTTTGATGTCTTTTACAGAGGGGATGGTAAGAGTGACAGTGATGAGGAAGACTTGGGTCTGATAATGGATGGTGGAGAGACACCAGCTGATGGAGGAAGTGGTGATGGTGGAAAAGACTCTGTAGCAGAGCCTCTCTTCTCATTCCTGGAAGAACTTTGTGAACTGAGAGGTGTGAGCAAGTGGCTCAGGAAAACTTTGATATCCTTTGTTCAAATTACTTATGGAAAAACAATCACTAAGTAAGTAATGTAGTGTACTGTTGATGTTTTAACAGACTAGATATCTCTTCATTCATTTTAATGTAATTCTCAGTTAATTTGCATATCATAAGCTATTTTTTGTAGGCCACATAATGCTGTTTATTTATTTTTACTCCAGGATCCCTTTCTAAGAAAGGGTCTCGATGTTATCCAGGATCTCCTTTCCAGAGGCTCATGCAGCCCAAGCCTGCACTACTTTCCACAGCAGGGAATGATGGACCCCTTTTAAAGTGAGAAGTTCTTTAATAAGTCTGGGCTGTCAAAGATACAGCCTCGCCAAAGGAGACTTTTTGGTAGTGGTGTAACCTCATGCAGATGGAGTTTAGTGACACCATCATTTGCTTCGATGTTAGTTGTCATAAGTTAGTAACAATTACAGTCAAATAGAATTTTACCAACATTTTTTTTCTATTGTCGTAGTTGAAAAACTGTAGGGACTCTTTGCCTTCAGTTATGTCTGATAAAAGGCTGCACAGTCCTTGTGGACAAGAAATTAAACTACCTAGCAGTGTGATTACCTTAGCCTTAACTACTAGCCACTGGTAACATACCAGTCATAAACTGATTCTGTTTAATGCAATAATCTTATTGCACAGTAGTAGAATGATTACCAGTTAACCTACTAGTCACTAGTTCATTCAGATGGAGTTAGCAAACCATCAACCCAGTTAGATTTGTTTATCACAATACTCTAGTTAGAATGTGTCTTGGAGAAGGTCATCCAATAGGATTAAGTGAGGCAAATTGATCTTAGCCTCTTATTTCCATATATTGAAGGATGGAGATCTTTTATTATATAGTAACTGTCATATCTTCCAGAAAGTCTTTAGAAGTTGTGCTGAGGTATTTGTTAAATAATCTGTTCTCTTTTTTCAATAGTACATAGGTTCATGTGTATGTAATTTTTGTATATTTGTAGTTTCTTATTCATGCACTTGGGAGGAAACTTTGCACCCATAGGACTCCACCTCTTTACTCTCTCAATTTTGTCTTGCAGACTTGAATTTCCAGTACTGCCTATGTGCTCTTCAACTTTGTGTAGCTTGTTACCTACATCTCCTACTCTGTTTCTGAAGAAATACTTCTGCATGTCTTTTTTATTGCTATTTTGTCTATAGCAGGTTTCCTTTAAATTCTAGAGTTTGGAGTCCTGCTGGATTTCAGAGAACTGGTCTATGTTAGCATCATCTTAGTAACAAAGGAATTTATCTCTTTCAGGATGATAGATGTTAAAAATTCACTTCCCAAAAACAGTGGATTTTAGTGGTAATCAAAATTTAAAAAACAAGTACTGAAACCATTTAAACACAGTGCCAATTAGATGTTTAGACCATGGTGGTCTGCTGAAGCCTTTAGGCCTTTATGCAGCATTGCCATTCAGCCCGAGCATGTATCCAATGACTTTAGAACATGATCCTCCATTTAACTTATCCCTGTGATACTGTATTCTAAATCACCCTTCATAGTCTTCAGATTTATGCAAATATGATGATTGCCAGTTTTCTTCATTTGAATTAAAAATTATCTCATGTGTTTATACTGTGTGGTAAGTTGGAGGCCTGGGTGGAGTGAGCATGGATGTCTTCCCACAATCCTTATTCCGAGATAACTGATCCTTCTTGATATTTTTGTATGCTAGTTAGAGTTATAGGTGACATTTGGCATATTTGCATGCCTTCGGTCAGTGAATGAAGAATGGGAGCCTTCAAACATGGGCAGAAAGTTAGTCATGCATCTTTTGAAAGGTTGGTCTTTCCTGGTACCCTTGTATGTTGCAGTAATTATTGTAAAAGGGTCAAAGGTGGTTATCATGTTTTCATCTTAGCCTATTTCTTCCAGTTTTTCCTTTTGAGGATTTATCTTCCCTTTCAATAACTCATTCAGTGAGTTTTGGCGCCATCCTAATATATGGTGGTATCAAAAAGTTCGGAGACTAGTTCCATAGCACACCAACAGATGGCAGTACGACGATGTGCATGCTGTGGTGGTTAGTCAGTCTGCTGATTGGATTCATTCTGTGAACATTGTGTGTTGTTCTATGAGATTTTTTTGACCACATGCACATGCACATTTGCGATTTCATCACGGACAGCAAACTAGAGCAGAGAGCAAACATCAAATTCCGCGTCAAACTCGGTAAATCTGCAACTGGGACCTTTGACATGATTTGTCATGTGTATGGCAATGAAGGAATGAGTCATGTGTAGTGTTTCGAGTGGCACTCACAATTCAAAAGCAGCAGAATCTCACTGGATGGCGACAAGAGGTCTGGGCGACCTTCTACGAGCTCAACCCCCGAAAATGTGGAAATGATTCAGTGACTTGTGTGTAAAGATCTTCAGAGATCCATTAAGGACATTGCAGCCATCATAGATATGTCATACAGAACAGTGCAGGCAATTCTAACATTTGATTTGAACATGCACCGCGTTGCTTCAAAGTTTGTGCCCAGGCTTCTGACCCCCAATCAGAAGAAGCACCGTGCCAAGGTCTCTCAAGATCTCCATCAGTGTACCCTGGATGTCCCAACCTCATGTCGAAGGTCGTCACTGGGGACAAGACTTGGGTCTATAGGTACGACCAGGAGACCAAACAACAATCTTCGCAGTGGAAGAGCCCAAAATTTCAACGACCAAAGAATGCCAGGCAGGTCTGCAGTGCAACCAAGAGCATGCTCATTGTTTCCAACATTCGTGGGGCTGTTCACCGTGAATTCGTCCCCAGTGGCCAGACCGTGAACGGACAGTTCTACTGCAATGTTCTGAAGCACCTGAGGGAGAGCAGTTGGGTGCTTCATGACGA
Source organism: Panulirus argus (assembly GCA_038088735.1). Lineage (NCBI taxonomy): Eukaryota > Metazoa > Arthropoda > Malacostraca > Decapoda > Palinuridae > Panulirus > Panulirus argus. The sequence continues at coordinate 6,094 of JAYMFT010251393.1, forward strand.
CAATGCACCCTCTCATGGAGCTCTCATAACTCGTGAATTTCTCAGCCGCAACAGCACAGTGACCCTACCACACCCACCCTACTCGCCAGATTTCGCACCTTGCGACTTCTTCCTTTTCCCAAAGATGAAGTTTCAGCTGAATGGTCGCCGTTTTGACACCGTGGAGGAGATCTAGCACGAATCGCAGAAGGTGCTTGACACGGTTCAAGAACAAGACTTCCAGAAAGCCTTCCAGCAATGGCAACAACGCTGGGAGCACTGTATGGCTGCCAAAGGGAACTGTTTTGAAGGGGATGGTGCCCAGACTTGAATCAAGTGAGTACTTTCTTGTACATGGGACTAGTCTCGTAACTTTTTGATACCACCTCGTATAATTCCCATTAAACCTTTTCTAGTAATTCTGTGCAGTTTCCTGAGAAGAGACCAATCTACCAAAGCATACTACAACTTGGGCTGAATATGTCATAGAATTTTGCTGTCTGTTTACTTAAAGGCAGTCTTGACATTGACCAAAATATATTTTGCTTCTCTTATGATCCTCTTAATGTGATTTTTTAGTGAGTTAGGTGTAAATTTATTTCGAAGGTCCCTATCACTGACTGCTCCATGTAACTTCTCTTTTTTGATTTGTAACTCATATTCTAACCTGTTCTTACCCTTTTTGATCCTCATTATGTTTGACAGGATTAGATTCATTATTCATATAACCACAGAAGTATTTTGTTTACATATGTTGTCCACTCCAAAGGTATCAAAATCAGGCATAAAGTGTTACAAGTAAAACTTTTTTAACTTATAGACATGTTCGAGAGACAGTATCTGGCATGTTGAGTGAGTCTATGGTGCTGTACTACATGCACACAGTGAAGGATAATCTTTGGCCTGCAAATGATGAACTACAAGCAACTCAGCAGCCTCGTACTGAAGATGACAAGCTTCGAACAAGGTTAAATATTATCATTGTCAATATTCATCATTCTTACTATCCATGCCATGATTCCTTTTTATATTTCTTTGGTTTAGCTAAAGCTCTTGTCAGACATTATCCAGATGTTATACACTTCTCATTTTGCCAAGCCATCTGAGTCATATTGCTTTTTCATCTAATGAAAGGAAGTTATTGCATGTAGACTCATCCTCATGATTTTGCCTGTTTACTGTCTCCAAGCTTCCAAGTATAAGAGGTAGGTCAAATAGTAGTGTTTCATATACTTCAAACATCAGCTAGAAACATCTGTGGTGTGGTTTGGCTGTGAAGAGATATGCCTGAATTTTTTTTTTCATATTTAATCGCCATTTCTTGCATTAGTGAGGTAGCTCCAGGAACAGATAAAGAAAGGCCGCATTCACACATCCATTCACTAGCTGTCATGTGTAATGCACCGAACGCACAGCCCCCTATCCACAGCTAGGTTCCACATACCTTTCCATGGTTTACCCTATATGCTTCACATGCCCTGGTTCAGACCACTGACAGCATGTTGACCCTTGTATACCTTCTCATTTCAGTTCACTATATCCCATGCACAGCTTTCACCCTTCAGCATGTTCAGGCCCCATCCACTCAGAACCTATTTTACTTCATCCTTCCGTATCCAATTTGGTCTCCCTGTTCTCCTTGTTCCCTCCACTTATGACATATATCCTGTTTGTCAGCCTATCTTCACTCATTCTATCCAAATGTCCAAACTATTTCAGCACACCCTCTTCAGCTCTCTCAACCAAACTTTTTATTACCACACTTTTCTCTTATCCTTTCAATACTTATTTGATCATACTACCTCACACCACACATTATCCTCAAACATTTCATTTTCAATACATCCACCCTCATCTGCTCAGCCTTATCTACAGCTCATGCCTCACATCTACATAATGTTGTTGGGACTACTCTACCTTCAAACATATCCATTTTTGCCCTCCCAGATTACGTTCTCTCTTTCCACACATTCTTCAGTGCTCTCAGAACCTTCACCCCTTCACCCAAACTATGAATCAGTTAAACTTCCATGGTTATATTTGGTGTCAAGTCCACTCCCAGGTATCTATAAAACACTTCACTTCCTCCATGTTTTCTCCTATCAAAATCACATTCCAATTAACCTGTCCTTCAACCCTGCTGAACCTAATAAACTTACTTTTATTGATATTTACTCTCAACTTTCTCCATTGGCATTGTCTCTTTTGAATCTGCCACCATTGCTCTGTCATCAGCAAACACCAACAGACACTTCCCAGGCCCTCTTAACCCCCACAGACTGCATACTTGCCCCTCTCTCCAAGACTCACATTTACCTCCCTCACCACCCCATCCATAAACAAATTGAACAACCATGATGATGTCACACATCCCTGCCATAGACCAATCTTCACTTGGAACTGGAACCATTCATTTTCCTTTCTTCCTGCTCGTATACATGCCTTGCACCCTTGATAAAAACTTCTAGCAGGTTTCTTCCCACACCATTTATTCTTAAGACCTTCCACAGGGCATCTCTGTTAGCCATATCATATGCTTTCTTCGAATCCATAAATGCCACATGCAGACCCCATCTTTTTCCCTAAGTATTTCTCACACAAATCCATTAAATCAAACACCTGATCCACACATCCTCTGCCACTTCTGACACCACACTGGTCCTCCGCAGTCTGCTGTTCAGTACATGCCTTCAACCATTCAGTCAGGGCCCTCCCATACAACTTACCAGGTATACACAAGAAATTTAAACCTCTTTTGTTTGAGAGCACTCATCTTTATCACCCTTGCCTTTTTACGATGGCACTATATATGCATTTTGTCAATCCTCAGGTACCTCACCATGATCCATACATACTTATTTATGCATGAAATAAGAGAAAAAGGGAGGAATATTAGGGATATAAGTATTTATAAGGTGGGAAGATGATAGAGAAGTTGATAAAGATAAGAAAGTTAAGGAATAAGAACAGTTAAAGGTAGGGAAGTGAAAAGTAACAATCTGTAAGGATAATGGGATAACGGTTTCCTTGAGAACATCTACTACACCATCAAGTGCAACACAATTTATGTTGAAAGAGAAACAAGTGGGGAAAACACATCTATTGCAATAGTACTTTCATGAGGTACTGGAAAACAAATAATGTTAAGAAAAATGAAGCAGTTACACGTTTGATTTAATTTTATAAATGGTTCTTATAATGTTTGTCTCATTATATATTACCAAACTTGTACAGAACCTGAAAATTTTTTCCAGATTTCCCAGGAAGAGGCTGTAACTGCTCATTTACATTAATTTTGTGTCAGATACAGCTGCAGATATCATGTATAGTTGCCGAATATCATAAAGGTTTTGAACTGACCCCTCAGAAAAGTCTGCCTTCAACTGTTGCATAGAAAATGAAAACTTAGCAACTGCATGATCATGGCTGGCTGCCTCACAAATCCCAGGACTCTTGTTTGCTGAAGGAGAATTGCCATAATCCCCAGCTTTCAGTACTAAATAGAGTGACTCTAGGTGCTTGTTCTCAGGTGCTTGTTTGTGTGTTTTTATGTTGCTCTTTACCTTTTATATTTTTTTCTTTACCGAAGGTTCATAAACTCAGTCTGTGAGATGGTCAGGGGGAAACTAATGTGGCCCTCAAGAGTACAGTATGTTTTTATTTCTTATTTTTATTCTTTCCATCTTATTCCTTCATATCAGGACAACTTTTTCGTAGATGTTCATAATCAGCCTGTGGTTGGGTCCAAGGAAAACTAGTTTAATCTTTCAAGGATTGAGCATCTGAGAAGACGAGTGATAAATTCTTGGTGTTTCTGTGTACTCAAACCAGCTAGATGCATACACAGCAAATCTGGATACTCTAAAAATGAGTCACTTTCAAATATTTTCCATGGGCTGGTAAATCAGTACCCCCACAGAATATGTGAAAATGTTATGTAATGATCCCCTATCCATTAGGATCATTAAGCTTGCAGTTTGAATACCAGCTAATTGTTGGAATGGTCCTGTCTGCTGATTATACTAGATCATTTGAATGGACAATTTAAGAATCACTTCATAATGTAATTTTGAAATTATTATTATTGCTAATATTCTAAACCAAAGTTAAATTACCGATGTTAGTTATTCACATACTGACATACTGACCCACTGAGAATTCAGCCAACTAAAAGCGGATTTTTAAAAAGGTTATACTTAGGTGTGTGGCTGACCTAGCCCTATGTAGAACAACTTTTACTGATAAAGCTTTATTATATGGCAACAACTGGATTTAGGCAGTACCAGATATGAGAATGTGCTTGTTACATTTGCCTTTGATATTTTACTGCAAATATTTTTGATGTTATATATATAGAGATTTCTTCAGTATAACCTCTATAGTTTGTTAAAAATCTCCACAGCATATTCAGGCCCAGTATTCAAAGCATCTTTCACTCCATCATTCCAACTCCTCCTCATTTTCCCAGTATCCTTGATCACCCCACTTCCAACATACATATCTTCTCAGTCAGCCACTCCTCACTCACCCTGTCTGTATGTCCAAACAATTTCAGCACACCCACTTCATGTTTGTCGTACATACTTTACTTATGACCTCACCTTTCTTTAGCCAAATCATTCCTTATTTGATCAACCTTCCTCATACCATATATTGTCCTCACACATTTCATTTCCAACATATCAGTCTTACTCTATACTATTTTTGTTTTATATATTATTATTATTATTATTAGTATTATACTTGATCACTGTTTCCTGCGTCAGCGAGGTAGCGCCAGGAAACAGACGAAGAAAGACCCATCCCCCCACATACACACATATATAC